>CM045561.1:26833946-26962431 GCA_024721245.1 Mitragyna speciosa
AAAATGCTGCAAAATTTTTTTGAGAAAGATGGAACGTGAATTGTACAAAAGATTACTGACTTCAATCTATTTGATTGAAAAATTGAGCCTCTATAAGACTACAGGACACAACATTGAAAGAAAATAAAAATCATGACTTTATCTAGAAATATACAAATCAAAATGTCAATTTATTAAAGTCAAATGAAATATGTGCTAAATCATTTTTTGTGTAATGTGGATGGGAGGGCAGGGGATACGGCAAAAGTGACGTATCAATTTTTCAAAATTTTTTTTTGAATGATAAACGCAAGCTGTGCAAAAATTTGACCACCTGAGTGCATTTATTGACTCTAAGAAAATTTGGTTCAAATAAAACTGACAAGTACAACATGAATGAGTAATTATTGAAAAGGATTTAAAAACTAAGGATTTAAAAACTATAATTTTTATTCAAGCATATACAAGACGAAAAATCAAATTTTTAGAATTTTTTTTAAGAAATTCACAATGATTGATTTCTTCGGTATTTATAACAAAAATGCAATTTGTAAAAAATTTATGAAATTGGGTTTCCATCTTTCTCGAAGAAATTAAAGGTAAGACAAAAATTTAAACATGCCGATAATGGGTTGGTTTCCTACGAGAGTACCATGCCAGGGCTTTTTATTTTATGGTTGTGAATGCGATCAAAGAATAAGAGAGAGTGCGTTAGTTTTCAATAAATATCACATAACACATTGATAAAGCAAATAGCAATAATTAGTACAACACAAAAATAAAGAGGGGTGGATTCCCTCCTCTCGTGCCTAGTGTACCTAACAGGGTAAGGTTGACTCTACCCTAGGCTTATTCTACATGGATGCATGGGGTTAGGCTTACTAATGCATCTAGACTCAACAAGGCTTCGGTTCCCGAACCTTCAGACCGAGGGATCCAAATAAGTCCGTCAATTCCAAGAATCCCAAGTCGGTGGTTCGAGTGATCCCCTAGACACCGCTACATGCACGAATGCGATGGCCGCATGTCTAGGCAAATCGATTCTAGTCTTAAAGGGATGGGTGGGTGGCAACCACCAAAAAAAGAAAAAGGGTAAAAACATCGAGTGCACGTATGAAGTGCTCCTTATGAGAGGAAGGAATGTAATAATAACACGTGTGGGCTCTAAGGGTGATTGACCCCTTCCCCAAATGCAAGCGCGGTCGAATAAAGCAGTAACAAGTAAATAAATCATACATACATCACATAAGTAGACGAGAGACGGGAAGTGTGCGAGATGCAAAAGAAAAACTTGAAAACCTAGGAAAGAAAATGCAATCCTAACATCCAAACGTGATAGAATAGAAGGGTTAAATAAGGAAAAGATAAATAAACCTAGTGCTCGGACTCACTAGTGATCCCCAGTGGAGTCGCCAGCTGTCGCGCCCCATTTTTCGAAAGGAAAAATAATATGATAATAGTAGATATAGTAAGTCGGAAAAAGGAAAAAGAAGTGTTAAATATGGTTGTATTTATTGGAAAAAGAAGCGTGTAAATTTTGTAAAAAATGATTTTTAGAAAATACTTTGTAAAAGATGATTCGATAAAAATGTGACGAACAAATGCTTTATTTTTAAAATAAAAGAAAAATGGCCTAAAATGGGACTTTGAAAATGCAACGGTTTTTGGGCCCGAAAATAGAGTCTAAAAAGGGTTTTTTAGTGAAAAAGAAGTCGCCACTTGGTATTGAGTTTTGGTGTACCAAGTCACCCGAAAATATTTTATAAAAGGTAAGAAAATAAAAATGATTTATTTAAAGAAATGGTTTTTGGAAAAAATAAGGAAAAACAAGAAAACCCTTTTAGATGACTCCAGGTCTTTGAAAACAAGAGAAAAAGGTTCGGGAGTCAGAGTTGAAGAAAGGGATGGCAAAGGCTCGCGCCTAAGGCACCCTTTCAACCTAGCCGAAACTAGTTGCGAGGTTTAGTCTAAATTTCTCTAATATAACCCTAAGATTTTATCGCATTTGGATGCAACTATATGATTGCAAATCTAATCCTAAAAATGAATATCGTTAAGGGACAAAATGTTCCATTGAGGTTTAGTCGGAATTACCGCATTAATTGCGAAACCCGAATGTAGACCTCGACGGAGTCACGAGTTTAGGTGCAAAATAGAATGCAAAAGAAAAGAAAATAGTAGTATAGATAGTAAGTGAACAAAGAAAGTAGGGATGCAACATAACGGGTACGGGGGACAAATGGACTCGTGACTAACTGTTCCTACTCACGGAGGGGGGAACGACATGTACGCCATCGCTTCCCACGTGAGTAGATGACTATTTCTAGTCAAATCACACAAATGACCTAAAATTCTATGTGTAGTGGAATCTAAATATTATGCACTAAAATAAATGTTAAAATAGATAATAGATGATAAAATATATATAGAAAATTATGTAAAAATGGAAAAGGCCTAAAAAGAGAAAATGTGTGTGCAATGATCCAGGACTCCATACCGCATGTCCACAGCAGAACTGGGAGAGCTTAAGATTCAACTCCAGGACTTATTGGAAAGAGGCTTTGTCAGGCCGAGTGTATCACCTTGGGGAGCCCCAGTGTTGTTTGTGAAAAAGAAAGATGGTACCCTTAGGCTTTGCATTGACTATCGGGGTTAAATAATGTCACTATAAAGAATAAGTATCCCTTACCTCACATTGATGAACTGTTTGATCAGTTGGAAGGTGCGGTCATATTTTCCAAGATAGACCTGAGGCAAGGGTACTATCAGTTAAAAATTAAGGAGGAAGATGTGCCTAAGACTGCATTTAACTCTCGTTATGGTCATTATGAGTTCGTGGTGATGCCATTTGGGTTAACTAATGCTCAGGCGGCTTTCATGGATTTAATGCATAGGGTTTTTAGACCATACCTGGACCAATTTGTGGTAGTCTTTATTGATGATATTTTAATATTTTCTAAGTCCCATGGGGAGCATGAGAAACATTTAAAGATTGTGTTACAGACTTTGAGGGATAATAGATTGTATGCTAAATTTAGCAAGTGTGAATTTTGGAAGAATCAAGTATCATTTCTGGGTCATGTAATTTCGGGTGAAGGAATAGCGATGGACCCCTCTAAAGTGGAAGCTGTGGTCAATTGGAAGCGACCTGAAAATCCCACGGAAGTTCGTAGCTTCTTGGGTCTAGCGGGCTATTATCGGCGGTTTATCAAGGATTTTTCAAGGATAGCCACACCGCTCACTATGTTGACCCAGAAGAATGTTAAGTTTAATTGGGATGAAAGGTGTGAACAGAGTTTTAATGAACTCAAGAAACGATTAACATCGGCCCCGGTGCTGGCATTGCCTAATGGGAAAGAAGTTTTTAGTGTGTATACCGATGCTTCACGGGAGGGCCTAGGATGTGTACTAATGCAAGGGAAACAAGTTGTTGCCTATGCTTCCCGTAAGTTAAAACCTCATGAAAGAAATTACCCTACTCATGACCTGGAATTAGCTGCTGTGGTATTCGCGCTCAAGAAGTGGAGACATTATTTATATGGGGTCACCTTTGAGGTGTATACGGATCACAAGAGCCTAAAGTATTTATTTTCTCAAAAAGAGTTAAATTTGCGGCAACGAAGGTGGGTGGAGTTATTAGAAGATTATGATTGTACTATTAATTATCATCCGGGTAAAGCTAATGTTGTCGCGGATGCTCTGAGTAGAAAAGCTCAAGTGGCTAACTTGGCTATCCGTGAGTGGAGGCTATTAGAGCAATTTAGCGAGAGCAATCCACGGATAGTTGGGTCTAAGGTGATTTGTGGGAATGTAAATGTACAATCTGAATTGTTGAAACAAATTGGAGGAGCTCAAGACAAGGATCCTACACTACAAAGACGGATAGAGAAAGCTAGAGCGGGGACCTTACCTGAGTATAGCGTAGGACCGGAGGGTTTGTTGAGGTTCCGAAACCGTATCTTCATCCCAAAAGACGAAGAATTGAAAAGAATAATCTTGGATGAGGCCCATCGTTCCAGGTACACTGTGCACCCGGGGAGTACAAAGATGTACCAAGATCTAAAGAAACTGTATTGCTGGGATAATATGAAGAGGGAAATAGCAGAGTATGTTCAAACTTGTCCGACGTGTCAACAAGTCAAAGCTGAACATCAGAGACCATCAGGACTGTTGCAACCTTTGGAAATCCCAGAATGGAAATGGGAGCACATTACCATGGATTTTGTATCTGGTTTGCCGAGAACCCAAAGAGGGCACGACGCTATTTGGGTAATTGTTGATCGCTTGACTAAATCTGCCCATTTTCTGCCCATGAACATGACTTATTCTTTGGAAAAACTTGCTCGAATGTTCATTGATGAAGTGGTGAGACTGCATGGAATTCGGTAAGTATCGTCTCGGACCGAGATCCTCGATTTACTTCTCGACTGTGGAGACAAATGCACGAAGCCTTGGGAACAAAGTTAAACTTTAGCACGGCTTACCATCCCCAGACCGACGGACAGTCCGAACGCGTAATCCAAATCTTGGAGGACATGCTACGAGCAAGTGTGATGGATTTTGGTAGCAATTGGGATCAACACGTGACCTTGATTGAATTTGCTTACAACAATAGCTACCAATCCTCTATTCAGATGGCCCCGTTCGAGGCACTATACGGAAGAAGATGCAGAACGCCAGGTTATTGGGATGAAGTTGGTGAACGGAAAATGCTAGGTCCAAAAAAGGTGCCGTGGATAGAAGAAGCTTACGAAAAAGTTAAGCTAATCCAACAACGACTCCAAACTGCTCAGAGTCGACAAAAGAGCTATGCCGACACTCGAAGGAAAGAGTTGGAGTTTGAGGTCGGAGACACTGTGTTTCTCAAAATCTCGCCGTTCAAGGGAGGCATTCAGTTTGGTAAGAGAAAGAAACTTCAACCAAGATACGTGGGACCATTCAGAATTATTAAACGTATCGGCAAAGTGGCATACCAACTAGAATTGCCTTCAAAATTGTCTAAGATGCATAATGTTTTCCATGTATCCGTTTTGAAAAAGTACCACCCGGACCCACGGCATGTGCTTCAACCCGAGGAGATTGAGCTTGATGAAACGTTGGCCTATGAAGAGCAACCCGTTCAAATCTTGGACCGCAAAGTGAAAGAACTGAGAAATAAACAGATTCCTCTTGTCAAGGTCCTGTGGAAACACCATGACTTGGAAGAAGCCACTTGGGAGACAGAGAAGGAAATGCGGAAAAATTATCCCCGGCTCTTTGAAAATCAAGGTAGAATTTCGAGGACGAAATTCTTTTAAGGGGGGGAGGATGTGACACCCTAGAAATTCATATGAAACTATTTTATTCATGTATGTTTATAAGTAGCTCAAAATAATAATGATAATGGTAGAAAAAAAAAACCCTAAAACGTACTTAAAAGAAAAATTCTTTCATTTGAAATCTAGCATTAACTCTTGATTTATTAGTTGGAGGATTTCTTAAGTTAATTAGGTTAATTAACTAAGTTTCTTTCCTCATTGAGTAGAAAACCTAAGAATTAAACTTGGATTAAATTCATTAGATCATTAGTTTTTCATAGTGTTTCATTTTAACTAGTTTATATTACTATTTTCTAGTTTTTTTTTACTACTTAAACTTTAGCTCATTTTTCTCAAAAATTTCACTTATTCACTTGCTTTATTTTCTCTTCTTGGCAGAATTTTTCTTTCTCTCTTTTCTTCTTCCTTGGCCGAAAATTCTTCTTTCTTTTCTTTTTTTCCCTTGGCCGAATTTTCTCTCTCTTTTCTCTCCCTCATGGCCGGATTTTCCCTTCTCTTTATTTCTTCTCTTTTTGCTTTAATATTTATGTCATAATATTATTAATTACTAGGTGGAAGAGATCTTTCTTGTGTCACCAATTAAATTAAAACAAGTTTACCACTAATGCCTACAAAGCCTAAAGCCTAACTTGCTTCTTGTAATATTTTTATTGGTTAATCTTTCTCCCAACTTTTCCATTATTTCTTCTCTATTTTCCTAGACTATTTCCTTCTCCTTTTCATTTTCCTTGGCCGGCCTTGCTCTCTCTCTTTTCCTCTCATATTTCTTTCAACTTCTTGGAGCTTTTTCTTCCAACTTTGAGCAAATTTCACCATAGAAAGTGAGCTTACCTTCCTTCTAAGCAAAGTTCTAGGCTTGTTGTAGGTATGTACTACAAGCTTTAACCATTAATTTCAAGTTTAATTGGTTTTTTTGTACTAGTTTAATCTTGACTTCTTATGATTTTAACTTGAAGATTTATGCTTGAATTGAAGTCTTACTTGTTAGAGATAGTGTTTTCTTGGTTAGATTGAGTAGTAATTGGTATTTAAACCTTGAAAAATTTCATGGGGTATATGGTTTGGTTGAAGATTCTTGGAAGTGAATTCTTGAATTTTAGTGGAACTTTGATGGAATTTGAACTTGGATTGAACTTGGAAGTTGTAGAACTTGTGGAATTATGGATTTGATGGTTGAAATCTTGATGGAAAACCAAGTTGGAAGGGCCGAATTTAAGGGGAAATAATGCCAAAATTTTGTTAGAAAACCCTAAAATAAAAACCCTAAAATGAAAACCCTAGAATGGAAACCCTAAACCCTAAAACAAAAACCTTAGAAAAGGGGATATTTCTTGATTTTTCTTACTAAGTTAATTAGGGTTTAAATCTAGTTTTCATTAGATTATTTTTTTTATTTCAGGACCCGAAAGTGAGACCCGACCTTTTTACGAAATATTCTCGTAGGCATTTCAGGTGAGTGTCTTTATGTGTGCATGATGCATGTAACGTGATATTTCATTTGTAAATATTATGCTATGATTGCAAATATTATGCGATAAAATGTGCTACTTGAGGAAAGATGTGTACTTTATCGCATCTATTCCACAATGTGCTTACTTGTTTTCATGATTAAATGTGTTACTTGTGTTTGAGACTTCCGTGACTAACTTCACCGTTACTTCACGGATAGTCAACTTGAACGGGCGTGGGAGGATATAAGGTGCTGGGTGTTTTAGGGCGTGATGTTCATTCCCTCATGAGTTGTTAATCCTCTAAGAGGCCAACTCCGGGTTGAACTTTCTTGCGTGTTGGCCCTCCAAGGTCGAGGTTACTCCCTGGATGTGGTAGCATGTTAGGAGGTTATAAGGTGTGTGGTGGTTAGGGTCTTGCTTGATAATACCAGTATGACCTTGGCACGGACCTGAGCTATTATCTCGGTCCCAATGCCTTGTTTATATAATCGGTACTTGTTTCTCCTGCGGTCGAGCTTGCTCCCGTGGTTGAACCCTATATCCGCCATTGACTAATTGTTTAATTATTTGTTCATGTGCTGATTAAATATCTTGTTAAATTATTTTATTTTTCTGAAATAATAGATTTTTGGCCTGCCTGCATGATTTGGGCACTCACTGGGCTATTATAGCTCATTCCTTCATTTGTTTTTCTTTACTCAGGTATTTCTCACTCTTAAAGCTGGGAATGGCGAATTTAGTTATAGTAGACTTTTGTTTTGTATTTTGGTCAACCGAGTTGTTTGGTTACCATTGTAAATAATATGTATATTTTGGACATGTAAACTTGTAGTACATGGCCTGTACATTTTAGTGACTTTTGTATCTTAAGTTGAACTATGTGAATGTATTCCATTTTGGGTTAACTGTACGTGAATGTGCTGAGTGCGTGCTTGAGTGAGTCCTGGCGAGAGCTAGGCAGGCAGTCCGCTAAGCCCTTTGGTGCGCCTCTAGGTAAGGTGGGGCTGTCACAATTAACGCATTCTTGGGAAACGTGCCCTTAGTAGAAAAAAAAAAGATAAAAAATAAATAAATACTAAATGACTTCTAAAAATCATGTAATTTTTACAGAAAATTTATAAATATACAAAATACATATATGAAATTTTTCACTTAAAAATTCTAGTAAAAAAAAAGTGCATTAAAAAGCGTGTCATTAAGTTTAAAATACTAAAATTTTAAATAAATAATAAATGACTCCAAAAAATCATTAAAATTATAGATAATGATAAAAATAGTAAAATTGTATATTTAGGAAATAAAAATAAAATAAAATAATATTTACATTGTGAAATTACCATTTTGCCCCTGATAATCTAATTAGACATAATATACACAAAAATTATAATTGACCCTTAACAATAAAAAAAAAATACCCCCTAAATAAAGTAATACACATATTTTTATAATAGGTGTGTCAAAATTTGGTGTCTACATCCTTGATACCCACTTCCACCTATCCTATAGTGACAATTATAGTTAGGAAATAATGTGCATACAAGATGCATAAAAGATGATAATGATATTGCTACTTATATCATAATGTCATCTATAATTCCTAAGCTATAAAAGTAGCACAAGATAGATCTTTTTGTTTGTGATTGTGCATCTCAAAGAGTTATTGATACACAATCTAGGACCATTAGATATGAGATATCTAAGGAGTAATCTGTCAAGGAAGAAAGGGGCACTTTATTGCTTTTCAAGGGAAAACCCTAGTGTGGTCTTGAGAAGACCAAGTAGCTATGACAAAAAAGGTGTGATCAAAAGGACAAGTCTAAGGGCACATGTTTCCAATTCTATTGGAAAAGGAATTGTAAGGCTTGTTTCAATACTAAGAAGTTGAAGAGGCCAAGTAAAGCTTCTACTTCTAAGTATGTTTATGTTTGAGATAAATTCATCTATTAATTAAGACCATTGGGTATAAGATACCAGATATAGATCCCATATTTGCAAAAATGTGTAAGGTCTTAAAGCATGGTAGATAATAAGGAAAGAGAAAGTCAAACTACATGTGATGAATGGAGCAAGAGTTGCTACACTCGTTGTAGAGATTTATACACTCTTTACCAACTGGGCTTGTTCTAGAATTTAAAACATTGTTATACTTACAAAAGAACATGAAATCAATTCACATTAAATGTGAAAAGATTTACCATTACAAAAGAGAATATATACTGTTCTTTTACGTAATGGTGTTCTTTGTGGTATTAGATCACTAAAACAACGTTTTACAAATCCTAGACCTTGATAAGTCCATTCTCAAATATAGACAAAAACTCTATATTTTGAAACAAATAACCTTCTGGCATTATAGACTTGGTCATGTGAAAGAGAAACGCACTTCCAAATCACATAATAGTTGTGTACTTGGATTCATTCAATTATGAATCGTTTGAGACATGTGATTCTCATTTACTTTGAAAGATGACCAAAACACCTTTTATTTGAAAAAGGTGAATATGCTAGTGATCTTCATAGACCTTCAACATATAGATGTTTTTGGCCCAATGTCGATCTATGCTAGAGGTTGTTTATCATACTTCATGGATGATCATATGAGATATGATTATGTGTATCATATGATACACGCATCCGTGGCCTTTGAAGTGTTCAAAGCCATTAAAGTTGATGTACGAAAAACAAGTTGACAAGAGTATTAAAACACTTAGATTTGTTCTATATGGATACCACACTTTTTGTTTGTGGGATATCTTAGAGAGAGTCGTGGATACTACTTCTACAATCCCCTTGAGCAAAAAGTGTTTGTTTCAAGACATGCTACTTTTCTAGAAAAATTGTTTATTCTTGAAAGAAGTAGTGGGAGCAAAGTAAAACTTGAAGAAATTCAAGAACCACAAAATAGTCAACAGTTGGAACAAGAGCTTACGCCACATGTTGATGAGGCGCAGTCGGAAGCTCAAGTTACACAAGAATTTCGTAAATCTAGTAGAACACGTTATACTCCTGAGAGATATGGATTTCTCATTAGTGAGAGCAATGATGTGTTAATCATAGATGATGATGACCCTACTAGCTACGAAGAAGCTATGTCTAATGTAAACTCTTTGAAGTGGCACGAAGCCATGAAATCTGAAATGGATTCCATGTACGAGAACAAGGTATGGATCTTGGTCGAACTACCTGAAGGGATAAAACCCATAGGGTGCAAGTGGGTCTTGAAAAGAAAGACTGACATGGATAGTAATATTGTTACCTATAAAGCAAGGTTAGTGGCAAAAGGTTATAAACAAAGGTAAGGAATTGACTTTGAAGAAACCTTTTCGTCGATAGCTATGCTTAAATCCATAAGAATTTTGCTTGCCATAACTGCTTATTATGACTATGAAATTTGGTGAATGGACGTCAAGACTGCATTCGTTAACGGGAATTTGCAAGAGGATGTGTACATGACACAACCTGAGGGTTTTGACTCCATTGATAGTCATAAGGTATGCAAGCTGCAAAAGTCCATTTATGGACTCAAGCAAGTTTCAAGGAGTTGGAACATTCGTTTTGATGAGACAATCAAAGAGTTTGGTTTTCTTAAGAACGAAGATGAGCCTTGCATATACAAGAAGGTGAGTGGGAGCGCTGTTGTTTTCTTAATACTTTATGTGGATGACATATTGTTGATGGGAAACGACATTACCTTTACTACAAACCATAAAGGTATGGCTGTCCAAAAGTTTCTCCATGAACGATTTAGGAGAGACAACCTATATTCTGGGAATTAGGATCTATAGAGATAGATCCAAGAGGTTGCTTGGTCTCAGTCAATCGACATACATAGACAAGATGTTAAAGAGGTTTAGCATGGAGCAATCGAAGAAGGGGTACTTACTTATGAGACATGGGATTACTCTTTCGAGAGATATGTGTCCTAAGACACCTGTCGAGATTGATAGCATGCAAAAGGTTCCTTATGCCTCGGCAATAGGATCCATTATGTATGCTATGCTATGTACGAGACCCGACGTCTCCTATGGTCCAAGTGTTATGAGCAGATTCCAAGATAACCTTAGTGAGGGTCACTGGATAGTTGTCAAGAGTATTCTTAAGTACTTGAGAAGAACTAAAGAATTATTCTTGGTTTATGGAGGGCGCACTTTGGAAGTGTGTGGTTTCACTGATGCGAGTTTTCAGTCTGACAAGGATGATAGTAAGTCGCAGTCTGGATTTATATTCACGTTAAATGGTGGTGCTGTGAGTTGGAAGAGTTCGAAGCAAGAAACTACCACTGATTCTACAATTGAAGCCGAGTACATTGCTGCTTCTGAAGCTGCAAAAGAGGCTGTTTGGATCAAGAAGTTCGTCACCGAGTTAGGAGTGGTTCCTTCCATTGTTGATCTTGTACCTTTGTATTGTGACAACAATGGTGCCATCGCCCAAGCAAAGGAACCTAGGTCTCATCAACGATCCAAAATGTACTTAGGCGCTACCATCTTATTAGGGAAATAGTTAGTAGGAATGATGTAAAGATAGAAAAGGTTCCCACTGATGAAAATATAGCTGATCATCTCACTAAGGCCTTGTCCTAGAAAAAGCATGATGCTCATGTAAATGCTTTTGGCCTAAAACAAATGAGTGATTGGTTTTAGTGCAAGTGGGAGTTTGTTAGTGTATGCCCTAAAACCAAGATGGTTTAAGGTATTTTATATGTTATATTTATCCATGTCGTATTTTTTTTATCGTCTATACTTGTATTTCTATGTTACTTGTTTAATTGATAAAATCCTTAGAATATTGACTGTGTATTAGATATTGTAAGGGTTACAATTATGAGACTCTAATACATAAAGTCATATTCTTAAGGACTTGATCAATCAAACAAGTAACATGAAAATACAAGTATAGACGATAAAGAAAAATACCACATAGATAAATATAACATATAAAACACCTTAAACCATCTTGGTTTTAAGGCATACACTAACAAACTCCCACTTGCACTAAAATCAATCACTCATTTGTTTTAGGCCAAAAGCATTTACATGAGTATCATGCTTTTTTTGGGACAAGGCCTTAGTGAAATGATCAGCTATATTGTCATCGGAAACATCAATTAATCTAGATGCTAAAGCACCTGATCCCATCCAGTTATCAAACCAAAAATTAGAATTGCCAGTTTGAACTATCCATCCCATATTTTGCTCTGCTATTTTTCTGACCTTCAGCATCGTTTTCCACGTATGCGAGGCAAATTGATAATTAACTACCATGCAAGGATGAGCCTTTGAATAGTATTTAGCCATCATAAACTGGGTCCATAAAGAGTTATTCTGCCTAAACCTCAACCAAAGCTTAATGGAGAAGGCAGCATGAACATCTTTAAGACTCCGAAAACCAACACCTCCAGTTTCTTGAGGATTACACAACCCCTCCTAAGAAATCCAATGCCATTTGGCTTTGCCATCAGCTTCCCCCCACAAAAACCTAGCAAAAACACTTTCCAACTCGTGTAAAAAAGATACTGGGGGAGAGGCTGCCATAAGCAAATAGACAGGAATAGAAGAAAGAACATGTTTGATTAAAATAATTTTACCCGCAATAGATAAAAGCTTATTCTTCCAATATGTTATCTTGCCAATAACAGATTTACCTACACCCACAAAAAATGCTTCTTGCATCTCCCTACAAACAACGGGTACCCCAAATACTTGAGAGGGAATTCTCTCATTGAAAACCCTAACAAATGCTTAATACACATCCTTCTTGATCTCGACATGCTCGGGTGCACTATGAAACAACTCTTGTCAACATTAACATTCTGCCTTGACATAGACTGATATTTGTTAATAACATCCAAATCAATGTTAATGAAGATGAACCACCACTTGAAAAAATTATAACTAACATCTGCATATCCCAGGTGATTGATCTGGGGACAGTGTCTGGGCAACCTAAAACCATGAAAACTAATTTTAAAAAATAACTGATTAAGAAGCCTGGATAGAACCTCAGAACCAAGAATGAAAAGAGATGGAGATAATGGATCGCCTTGTCTTAATCCCTTAGAGCCTTTAAAAAAACCCCAAGGTGATCCATTAATAATTACTGAGAACCAAGGATTAGAAATCAACCTCCAAATCATATCCAACCATCTCTCTCCGAATCCAAAGGCCCGCATTACTTGAATAAGAAAGAACCAATTAACCCTATTATAGGCCTTTCCCATCTCCAATTTAATAGCCACATTACCTCCCCTATTCCGCTTATTTAACCCAGTTAAAATCTCCAGTGCTAGCAAATAATTATCAGCAATTAACTTGCCTTTAATGAAACCACTCTGATTTGGAGAGATAAGTTTAGGCAAAATAGGTCTCAACCTGTCAGCCATTATTCTAGAGATAATTTTATTAAAAAAATTACACAGGCTAATTGGTCGGAATTATGAAAAATGCTTAGGGTTCACAACCTTAGGAATTAACACAATAGAAGTAGCGGTGACAAACCTTGGTATTTCAAATCTATTGAAGAAACTTACCACTGCCCAATGAATGTCCTCCCCAATGATCTCCCAAGCAGTTGTAAAAAATTTGCCTGTGTATCCGTTTGGACCTGCCGCACTATCTCCATCCATGCTAAATACCACCTGCTTTACCTCCTCCAAAGTAGGGACACCCTCCAAATCATCATTCTCATGAGAAGTTACTAATTTCGGAATGATGTCTTCCAATCAAAGTGATCAACATTCTCTTTTGAAAAAGGGAAGAAAAGTAGTCAATAACCTCAGCTGAAATCTCAGACTCATTTGATAACCAGTCACCAAAAGAATTATGGATTCTATGGATGATAGATTGAACTTGACGTTGCTTCACCATCGCATGAAAGAATCTGGTATTCTTATCTCCCAACTTCAACCATTTAACTCTTGCCTTTTGTTTCTAGAAACTCTCTTCTAAAGCCAAGGAACGCCTCAAAGCAGCCTTAGCAGTATTAAGTTGTTCCTATTGACTGTCCGAATGGTCTTGTTGGAGGCAAAGTTTAGCATGAGCTAGATTCTCTTCAGCCAACTGAACAGCTGAATGAATATGGCCAAAACACTCTTTATTCCAGGCCCTTATTTGATGCTTCAATTTGTTCAATTTTGTGCAAACCAAACGCATTGGTGAACCACCACATTCCTGTTGCCAAGACTCCCAAACCATCCCCAAAAAATCAAAAGCAGTTACCCAAGCATTAATAAACCTGAAATCCTACCCACGCTTGGTCGATTCAGATTTAAAGTTGGAGAGTCAATAATTAGAGGCCTTCCAACAGCATTGACAATGGAGAATAAAGAGTGTTTATCGAAAAAATGAACAGGGAGACCAGGTAGAGAAAACCAGACGGGGACCAATGATGATTCTTTGTTAACATGAAAGTTGGGGGTCCATTTGAATACCCTCATTTGAAATTTACCAATAAACCAAATCCCTCTAGCGCATAACTGATGGAATTCTGATTCAGAAGAGCAGCGGATAAGTATATGTCTAGCATCCATGTGACCAATGTGACAAACATCTTTCAAATCAAGAGATGATACGAACTTCCTGATTTCCTCCAACTTTGGACGACCATGGGAGAATTTTCCAATCAAAGCCAGTTTCAAAGGGGATGCCAACTTCTGAATATTATCTGCATTGAAAAACACAGCCGGAGAGCCCTTGTGCGAAGCTGGTTTTTTTATGGCAATAGGAGATTGTGCTGCTGAGGTGAATAACTGGGCAAATGATCACTATTCTATTGATGGTTTTCTGGCTGGATCCATCACACCAGGCAATGGAGCAGCCGGCAAACCAGCCATAGCCGCCGGCCAGAAGCAGCCAGCTGTTAGAATAAACTGGGTTCAAAATTCAAAGTTCCACGAAAGTAGGAGGAAGGAGAGTTTAGAGAGATAAGAAGGCATTAGTTTCCAACCTAATCATCTACATATATATATGTTACATATATATTATCTACATATATATACACATCTATATGTATATACGTATATATGTACGTATACACACACACACACATCTATATGTGTTTATGTACATCTACATATATATATGTTACAAATATATTTTCTACATATATACACACATCTATATGTATATACATATATATGTATGTATACATATATATATACATATATATATGTACATATATATTATCTACATATATTAGGTTGATTTGGCATCCAAACCATTAAGTTTGGCTCCCAAGAAGATGGCGGCCTCCTGCTTGAGATGTCCTGCACAATACTAGGAGGGGTCCATAACCGAAGCTCCTCCAAATTCCAACTTCCTTCCACAACAAAATTACTAATAAGGTGATCTGAGACATTTGTTAACTTAGAAGCCAAAGACCCTGATCCCAACCAATTATCGAACCAAAAATTTGCATTACCATTCTGCACAATCCATCCAATGTGACTCTCTTCCAAACTTTGCACATCCATGATACGTCTCCAAGTATAAGAAGACTGAGGTATGAGATCAACCATGCAAGGGTGAGCATTCTGACAATATTTAGCCTTCATAAACTGAGCCCATAGAGAATCCCCCTGACGGAATCTCCACCAAAGTTTTATAGAGAAATGCTACGAAAACATCCTCCAAAAGCCGAAAATCCTACACCCCCTTCCTCCTTGGTAGCACACAAATCCTTCCATTTTATCCAATGGAACTTTTTTACACTCTCAGTAGCTCCCCAAAAAAAATTAGCAAAAATACTCTCTAGTGCCCGAAAAATCGACTTCGGAGGAGAGGCTGCTGTCATCAAATATATGGGAATAGAGGACAAAACTGACTTAATTAACACTATTTTTCCCCCCATGGATAGCATACGATTCTTCCAAGACAGAATTCTACTCACCACCACATTACAAATATGAGAAAAAAACTCTTTTTTCCTCCTTCCCACAAACAAAGGAAAACCAAGGTACCTCACAGGAAAATTTTTAAGAGCAAAACCCTGTAACTTGCTTAATCTTATTCTTCTTTCCTTGAGGAAGCTTCGAGTCCACCATAAAACAACTTTTTGAAACATTAATTTTTTGCCCTGACAGAGACTCATATTTCTTAATAGTCCCTCATTACAAGCCGCAAAGACCCCACAGAAGCACTCGAAAAAACCATCACATCATCAGCATAGCTCAAATGATTCACTTTAGGGCATCCCCTTGGCGAAAGCAAATCCCTTAAAATTTGGCTGCATATACAGTTGATTAAGCATTCTAGAAAATACCTCAGCACCAATAATAAACAAAGCAGGAGAAAGAGGGTCACCCTATCGAAGTCCTTTATATCCTCTAAAAAAGCCACACGGGGTCCCATTAATCAAAATAGAAAACCATGGATTTGAGATCAATCTCCAGATCATATCTATCCAACGCTCACCAAATCCAAATCTCCTTAAAACCGTTATCAAAAAAACCAGTTGACCCTATCATAAGCTTTCATCATGTCAAGCTTAAGAGCCACATTACCACCCCTATTTGGCTTTTTAATACCCTGCAAAATTTCCTGTGCCAACAAATAATTATCAGAGATCAATCTGCCACGAACAAATCCACTCTGATTAGGGAGATGATATTTGGTAAAATGACTCCCAATCTATCAGCCAGAATACGAGAGAAAATTTTGTTGAGAAAATTACATAAGCTGATGGGACGATACTGAGAGAAATTTGAGGGACTACCTTCTTTAGGCAACAAAACAATAGAAGTTGCTGTCACCGCCTTTGGTAATTCCTCACCACAGAAAAAACTCACCACAGCTTGATATATATCCTCCCCAATAATCTCCCAAGTAGCAGTAAAAAATAAACCAGTAAACCCATCTGGACCAGCTGCGCTCTCTCCATCCATCTCAAATATATTTTTTTTTACTTCCTCCATAGATGGAATCTCCTCTAACCTCTCATTCTCTTGTGGAGAAATAATCTGTGGAATAATATCCCCTAACAAAGTCAAGTCTACATTCTCCTGGCTCGCTGAAAAAAGACTCGAAAAAAAATGGACAGCCTCACTTGCAATATCCTGCTCTGATGATAGCCACGTACCTATTACGATCCTGTATTCTATGAATATAAGCCTTTGTGCGCCTTTGCCTCACCACCGCATGGAAGAATTTAGAATTCTTGTCCCCAACATCAAGCCATTTAACCCGTGCTTTTTGCTTCCTAGAACTTCTTCCTCAACTAGCAAGGCATTTCGCAACTTTGCTTGAGCAGCACACAACCGTTGGTAGGTTCTCATCAGACAAATTAGTTTGAAATTGGTCTTCGGCTAAACGACATTCTCCTTCAGCAGTCTGAACTGCCAGTGTGAATATTGCCAAAATGATTCTTGTTCCATTCTCTCAAGCATTGCTTTAATCTTCTCAATTTGATACACACTTTTTGAATTGGAGAAGCACAGCAACCTTGATTCTAGGACTCTTCCACTACATCCAAAAAACTAGAACTGCCTACCCAAGCATTGATAAATCGAAACGGACGAGGCTTGTCAACCATTTCCAATTTACCAGTAATAAGTAAGGGAGCATGATCAGAGGGATCCCTGGGCAGGTGAAAAACTGAAAGAGAAAGTCCAGCATTTGAACAATCTTGATTCACCAAAAGCCTATCCAACCGCTTCCAAATTCGGCCTCTACCCAACCGATTATTGCACCAAGTGAAGCTTGCACCCAAAAAACCTAGCATCAAAAAGCTCCGCCTCAGCCATAAACTCTCTCAATTCCAACGCCTCTGAGTATTGAAAACGACGACCACCTTTTTTCTCTGAAGCATCTAAAGCCAAGTTGAAGTCACCAACAATACCCCACGGAAAATGAGGACGCTTCTCGGACAACAAGCTAGTCCATAAAACCCTCCTATCCTCCATGGTACAAGCAGCATGAACAAATGAAAAAACTCACAGAACTGAGCCAACGCATTATGTCTAAACTCAAGGGACAAATGTTGATTACTCTCCCCCACATGTGAGCAAGACAAAATATCATTATAAAAAATCCAAACTGAATCAGCTTGATTAGAACACACATGATCAAACTTAAGTTTCATTCAAAAGAATTCAGCCATTGAAAAATTCACCTTTACTTCACAAACACATAGCAACTCAATCTTATGATAATTGACTAAACTTTTTAAACGTCTAAAGTGAGAAGGCTTAGACAAACCTCTGATATTCCAGAATAAGAAATTAATCATCTTGAAGTGGTTGGAAAGAGTTATGGAGAGGCTTAGCCTTAGAACGCAACTCCCTATCTGATGGAAATTTGGCACGTAAAGCTTTACTACCCTTCTGAACTAGCTGAAATTTACCAAGAGAAGACTCAAGAATTCTAGCCTCACTATCAGCCTCTTGATGAACATCCAGCACCTCCTCCTATTTCGCATATGAAGCTGGGCATGAAGCACTTTTCTATTGCACAAAAGGTTGCACATCATCCACAGCCTTGCAGCTCAGCTTGAAACTCTGACTGCAACACTTGTTGGTTTCGATGATCACTACAACCAATCTCAACCTACGACACAACTTGCAAACTTGTCTGTACCACCGCATCTTCAGAGGTGTCAATCCTTTTGAACCATAGGCTCACTCAAAACCTCTTGCAATGAACCAACGATCTCATCATTTTGCATCTTGCCCATTGCGTCACCCTTAGTAGGAGCAACTTCAGGTGGCTTCTCCAGTGACTGTTCACCATTCTCATTGAAAACATTACCCTCAACTGCGGGTACCTCAAGACTGTTATCAACTGGGGCAATTCCTTTAGCCGAAAATACTTGTTTTGGAACCATTCCCACAGCCTCTTTATGAACAGGAACAAAGGCTTGCTTTCCATGCAGCTTCATCTAGTTCCCTTTCTTTGCCTCATCAGAAACAGTTGCACCACCGGACAACTTACGACAATCAATATTGGAGTGTCCTACCTTCTAGCAAGACGTACAATAGCCTAGTAAATTCTCTGGCTCAATGGGTTGCCAGAAACCATTATTCTCTCCTTCTACACCGATCCAAACAGAATTAGCAATAGGCTTCAAGAGATCAACTTCAATACAAATGCGAGCAACACTAGGTCTAGTAAGGGAGGCAGTAGCCGTATCTATAAACAATGGATTCCCAACAGTTCTGGCAATAGAAAAGAGACAATGTTTATCAAACAAGTGAATTGGAAGAAAGGGAAGTGAAAACCATACTGGAACCATAGGAGACTCTTTATTAACGTGAAAATCAGTGGTCCAACGAAATGTTCGCATAAGGAACTTATTGACCATCCAAGAATCCCTTTGTCTAGATTCTCAAGAAGTCTGCTTCAGCTGAACAACGCAGCAACACATGCCTGTGGTCCAAATGACCAACTTGAATTGTACCCTTCAAATCCAATGAAGAGAAAAATTTTCGAACCTCCTCCAGCTTTGGCCTCCCGTATGAGAATTTTCCTACAAGAGAGAGTTTGAATGGGATTGCCACCTTATTGATGTCATCTTTAGAGAAAAAGACTGCAGCTTTCCCTCTATACGTAGATGGAGTTTTGATCTCAACAGGAGACAGTGCAACCTCTGAAAATAATTGAGAAAACGATTTTTTGGACATGGGAGAGACAGAAGACGATGACTGCAGGGCAGCCATGGCCTCCCACAAGGCAGGCAGAAGTTCAAAATTTAAAAGGCCGTGAAAGTAGGAAGAAGACGCTAGAGAGAATTTTCACGTTTCTTAGTTCATCAATCCAGAAATGGACTTCCTTAGGCAATCAAAGTTGTAATTCCTTGGTTTGGAAATCCATTTGGCTGGAACAGTTACCTACAAAAATTTCATTTTTTATGTTGAGATTGTTGAAAAATAGACTTCCACTAGATTCGGTGCTAAGGAAAATTGGTGTTAATGTAGTTTCAAAATGCTTTTGTTGCTCTAATGTGAGTGAAGAGCATGTGGAGCATATTTTTTGTAGGGGTGAAATTGCTTCTTGGGTATGGAATTTTTTTGGTAATAGTGTTGGGATGATTCCTCATGGTAATTCAGTGAGATTATAGATTTTAGAATGGTGGTTTATTAAATGAAAAAATAAATTTTTACAATTTGTTCACCATATTACTCCTTTATTGATCTGTTGGCATTTATGGAAGGCAAGGAATCAAGCTGTTTTTGAGGGTTTAAAGGTGTCTCGAGAGGAGGTTTGTAACAGGATTTTTGCAGATATATAAGATCTATTTAATTTAAAATTTCCTCATAACTCTCTTGTGGTGAATTCTTGGGGGGTTTTTTATCAGAAAGTGGCATCCATGAAGAAGATTAGTAGATATAAATTGGTTAAATGGGTAAAGCCAAGCATGGATATTGTAAAACTAAATATGGATGGATGTTCAAAAGGGAATCCAGGGAGAGTTGGTGGAGGAGGGATATTATGTGATCATCAAGGGAATATGATTTTTGCATTTTCAGCATCCTTTGACATGGCTACAAGCATGCAAGCTGAAGCTAAGGCATTATTGGTTGGTATCAATTTTTGTATTGAGCGTGGTTTTAATTCTTTGCAATTGGAGTGTGATTCTTTGGTGGTAGTTCAGATTATCCAGCATTTGTGTCAACATCCTAGGTCTATTGCAAATGAGATTCATCAACTATTTGCTTTAGAGCGTCATTTTGTTGATGTTCGGCATTGTTATAGGGAGGCTAATCAGGTTGCGGATTATCTTGCTAATGTTGCAACTTCTCACCTTGGTGTTACCATTTATCAGCATTGGTTTGAATTGCCTAAGATTGTTAGAGGTGCTCTAAGGTTAGATAAGTTAGATGTGGTTTCCTTTAGGATGTGTTAAATGTAAAGGGAGTAGTACTCCTTGTTTCTTTTTGTTAATTTTTCCACATGTATTCTCTGAGGTAAAGTTTATGTCCCCCTCATTTCTTTTATTAGTTTTTAATAAAATTTGAGGGTGGCGCCTCCCCCCGTGTACGGGGTTTTTTGCCAAAAAAAAAAAAACTACATATATACACACACATATATATGTATATACATATATATGTACGTATACATATATATATTCATATATATCTATATACACACACACACATATATCTATATGTGTATATGTACATCTATATATATATGTTTATATATATATGCATATGTACATATATATATTAAGACTAAAGCCCACAATTAGAATTCTCTGTAAACTTCAAAAACAAAGTGAAAGAGTGTAGGGTGAAGAATACGATTGAGTATGGGGGAAAGAGTTGTGGAATTCCAAAGTGATCAAGCACTTTAAGGAGAAGACTATGGGTTGACCTATTCTTTTAGACATTTCTTAGTAAATTAAGAATTTTCTAGTTGATGTTGTCAGTCAAAGTTTCGTCCTTATAATACCATGACCATGTCTTAAAAATTGAATTGTGCATCTAAAAATTTTAAAAGTATGTAACATGATTGGTATGTACGCTAGAAGTTCAAGAAACTAGCACTGTTGCTTTAGTTCGCTGGCGATATTTCAAAAATTCATATTTATTTCTATACTTGTTTATTTTGCATGAAAATTTGTAGTTTCGTAGTTCTATTTGTCAATAATATGTGTATAAAACTTTAGCCGAAAATGCATTGTGTAACTCAGGTTATGAATTGTTATTTTTAACTGATTTAGTTTGATATAATACATATTAAAATAAACTTTTGGTCAAGAATCAATTTACCAAGGAACCTTTATGATAAAGTTTTACAAGTATTTTTGGATCAGATAAACAAGATTTTCATGTTTTATGGATGTTATAAAGTTGTTTTTTTTTTTTGAATTAAGAAAGTTTGTTTCCTAATTTGTTAAATATCTAGATGGATTTAACTAAAAGCAAAACCCATGATTTTTTTTGAAGTAATTTTTTAAAAAATCATGACTTTAAAGTGCTACGAATCTAGTGTGATTCTAGAGATTTTGGATGTGATAGCCCCACCTTACCCAGAGGCGCACCAAAGGGCTTAGCGGACTGCCTGCCTAGCTCTCGCCAGGACTCAAGTCGAGCACTCACTCAGATCATGCACGCGTGCTTAACTCCAAATAAAATGAAATAAAATAGAGTAAAATAAAATATATTCATATTATTTAATTTAAAAGTACAAGTAACATCAAGAAGTTTACACGTCACAATATACATGATTTTCACCAAGATAGCCCAAAACAGTTTGGCTATCAAAATACACGAAATAAAACATGTACACGTCCAAAATCAGCTTTTCCAGCTTTAGTATTTTTTGGAAACCTGGTTAAAGAAAACAAATGAACGGGATGAGCTATAATAGCCCAGTGAGTGCCCAAGACATGCAATCATACCAAGAATCTATTGTTTTATTAACAAAATAATTGACAAGTTAAGTAGATAAGTTATGAACAATTTAATTAACAAATAGTCAAGGGCGGATACAGGGCTCAACTACGGAAGCAAGCTTAACCGCAGAGGAGCAAGTACTGATCATGTAACCATGATGTCAGGACTGAGATAATAGCTCAGGTCTTTATCAAAGGTCATGCCAGTATTATCAAGCAAGAACCCTAACCACCGTTCACCTTATAACCTCCGTACCGGCTACCACATCCAGGGAGAAAAACTCAACCCTGGAGGGCCAACACGCAAGAAAGTTCAATCCGGAGTTGGCCTCTTTGAGGATTCACAACTCATAAGGGAAAGAACATCACGCCCTAAAACACCCAGCACCTTATATCCTCCCAAGCCTGTCCGAGTTGACTATCCGTGATGTAACGGTGAAGTTAGTCACGGAAGTCTCATACACAAGTAACACGTTGGATAATGAAAGCGTGTAACACATTGCGGAATAGATGTGATAAAGTACACATCTTTCCTCAAATAACACATATCATGACATATCATTTACAAGCATAACATAATATTTCTTAATATAACATTCTCATGTACGACAAAGCATTTCATGCATCATGCACACATAGAGACACTCACCTGGAATGCCCAGAAAAT
Organism: Mitragyna speciosa; assembly: GCA_024721245.1. NCBI lineage: Eukaryota > Viridiplantae > Streptophyta > Magnoliopsida > Gentianales > Rubiaceae > Mitragyna > Mitragyna speciosa. The sequence continues at coordinate 26,856,689 of CM045561.1, forward strand.
ATTTCGTAAAAAGTCGAGATTCACTTTCAAGTCCTGAAATTTAAAAGAAAATAGTCTGATGAAAACCCGATTAAAACCCTACGTAAATTAGCAAGAAAATTCAAGAAATAACCCAATTATTTCTAGGGTTTCATTTCTAGGGTTTTGGCTCTAGGGTTTTCCCGTCCTAGAAAAATTCAATTCATCACTAGATGATTTTCTAAAAATTCCTGCACACCAATTTCCTTAAATTGAGCACATTCTAGGTTAGAAATGTTCATCTACCATTTTCCCTTATTTATTTCTACCGAAATTTCGACAGCATCTCCACTTAAAATCGGACTAACCCAAATTTTTAACCTGCAAGAAAGACAGCCATCCAACCCAAATCAACAAGTTCTTCTACTTCTATGTTCAATTCAAGCTCAAATTCAATCAAAATTCCACTCAATTTCAAGAATTCTACTCCAAGAATCTTCAACCAAGCAACTTATAATACTTGAGATTTCAAGGTTTAAATGCCATTTACTAGTCTATCTAACTACAAAAACACTTTGTCTAACAAGTAAATCTCCAATTCAAACTAAATTCTTCAAGTAGCATCAACAAGAATCTAGTCTTAAACTTATACAAAAGACCAAATAAAACTTAAAATTAATAGGAAAAGTTCATAGTAAATACCTTAAACAAGCTTAGAACTTTGCTTAGGAAGGAAAGAAGCTCACTTTCTATGGTGGATTTACTCAAAATTTGGAGAGAAAGCTTCAAGAAGTTGAGAGCAAAAATGAGAGAAAAGAGAGAGTAGATGGTTCGGCCAAGAGGAAGAAAAAAAGAGAGAGAAATAGGCTAGAAAAATAGAAAAGAAATAAAGAAAAAGGTAGGGAAAAGATTAACCAATCAAAGCTAGACAAAAGTCATACTAAAGTTTAGATATTTTGACATAATAGTCACTAGTTGGTGAGATATGATTAGTGGAAATTTTAATCACTTATCACTTAATAATTAACAAGCTTTATGGCATAAATTTTTAAAACAAAAGAGAAGAAAAGAGAGTAGAGAGGGGCCGGCCATAAGGGAGAGAAAAAGAGAGAAAATAGGTCAAGAAAATGGAAAAGAAATAAAGAAAATAATGGAGAAGAGATTGACCAATTATAGCAAGACAAGAAGCATGTTAGATTGTATGCTTTTAATGAAATAATGGCTACTTGGTTAAATTTGATTGGTGATAATTTTAATCATTTATCTTCTAGTAATTAACAACTTTATGGCACAAAATTAAAGCAACAAAATGAAAGGAAATAGAAAAGAGAGAGCCGGCCATGAGGAGAGAAAAGAAGAAGAAAATTCGGCCAAGAAGAAAGAAAAGAAAGCAAGAGAATAAGTGAAATTTTTGAGTAAAATTGAGCTAAAATTCAATTGGTCTAAAGACTAGAAAATAGTAGAACAAGTTAGTCAATATTAAACACTAATATAAACTAATGGTCCAATGAAATTAATCCCAATTAGGTACTTAGGTGTCTCACTTAATCATGAAAGAATCTCATGTACTTAACCTAATTTACTCAAATAATCTTTCAACTAATAAATCAAAGATTAACACTAAACCCTAAATAAAAGAAATCTCCTATAAAATACATTTCGGTTTTTCCTTTTCTTTTCTTTTCTCTCTTTCTACTAATGGACATAACATAAATCAAATGGGTTTTGATGCGAATTTCTAGGGCATTACATTGGAGGTTTTATAATGTGTGTAGTTGTTGTTTCTTTAAAAGTCTATTCTTTCTGCAAATTTGGAAATTTGCCTCTATAAGTTGATTTGATACTGATGTTTAGAAAATCATAAGTCTTGATAGAGACTCTTGCTTTGCATGAAATTTGTTTTTTTGGGACTAGAAACCAAGTAGTTTATGTAATAGAAACTTTAAAGTCATTTGAATTTTGTGGGAATAAATATGATATTTGAAAATTGGGTGGAAAATCAGCCCGAGACAGATTGTTGTCTGAGGTTCAAGTCAAATTTTGAGAGTGAAGCTTATTGATTTTTGAAATGTTTTCCTCGTGAAAGTTTTTGAATTTTGATCTAGTTTCTAACAATATTGTCGGTCCCCGATTATAAGTTCTCATTGACCACGATCTATAGGAAGGAGGCTTTGGTTTTTATGTTCGAAATTTCTGTGATGAAATAAGTGTGCTTTTTTGAAATAGTGTTGTTCTGAAAAATTTGCTTGCTATAAGTGCATAGAAAAACCTAGGACATGATCATTAGTATACAAGGGTAGGTTGTGTCATATTGTAGAATTTACAGATTATGTGAGAGTCTTCAATGTATGGTTTACTAGGTTAAAATTTAAACAACTCCAGGAGAAATTATTTTGTGAAGTTTGAGGTGAGTAATTTTTCTTATCCTTGTGTTTTGATAAAATGCAATTTGCATGAAGTTAAGTGTTATTTTGTTATACATGGAAATTCGGATTACATGTAATATGTTCAAGAAATTTTGAAAGTACGAATGTTATGTACGTTTATGTTATGTTATATAACCCAAGCCACTCACTTATGATCATGATTAAACTCGTTAGGATAACATCCATATCTGTTAGACCTTTGTCTAGTGGAGGTTAATCACAGGCCCTATCTGTTAGACTTTTGCCTAGTGGGAGTTTAACACTAGACCATATCTGTTAGACCTTTCCCTAGTTGGGTTAAATACTAGGTTGTGTACATAGAGACTGATAAACGCATGATCCTATATTTGAGCAAATAATCTGAATCTACTCATGTAAATTTTTAATACTTCCATAAATTTGTGCTTTGTGAAAATTTTATAAATATTTTTTTTGAAAGTGTATGTATATATGTAACATATGTGTTTTGACAAGGATAAGTGAAACTACTTGCTAAGCATATCCATGCTCAACCCTTATTTTTTAACATTTTTGCAGATGGTCTGATGAGTATGAGTTAGTGTATGTTGAAGGCGATGGAGATGGGAGTGAGTAAGAAGGGGTTCAAGTGAGAAATTTTAGCTTGGAAATTAAGAATAATTACCAACTCTTGTAATAAGTGGTGCGAGATCACAGAGTAGGCTAGTTTGACAAAATTAAAGATACAATGTTTTTTTTTAATTTTGTTTGAATTTTCTGGGATTTCTGATGTAATAAAACAACTTTTAGAGGTTTTAACTTTTTGCGAAATTTCACATTAAGTGATATAGTAAAAGTAAGATGTACTGTGAGGTTTGAGAAGTTTACTTTTCAAGTCTTACATATGTTATGTTACAAGTCATGGCAGATTTGGGGCGTCACACAAACACACACACACAGAGACACAGATAAGATGGATAATATTCCTAGGGTTCTTAAACCTAGATAATCTGATTTTAGACAAAAAGAGAGAGAGAGAGAACTATTTTGTTCCTTCTTCTTTCTCAACATTTGAACTCAAAATTTCTCTACAAATGTTTGAAATCTCTTTAACTATCTCTAGTTGCATATTATCAAGAGCTTAGAGTCAATGGGTGTTTATATGCTATTAATCCCATGCCAAGAAGATTCTAGAAATCGCATTCCCAAATGAATTAAGCATCTTATCTTACAAGACAAAATTAACTCACTAGCTTCTCTAGTTAATTTATCTCGTAATTTGCCTCCAGAAGTATCTCATTCTGATTAAAATTTATTTCAATCTCAAATAAATTATTCTTAATGTGAGTTCTCAATCACATTAACCAATAAACATGAATAATAATGTTTAATTAAATTATAATTAGATAAAATAAACAATTGTAATTAATCATTATTTCAACTAACAACCTATTTTATATTTATATACCCAAGAATGACATCTAGCCGAGCATCATGAGCACTGAAGAGTTAAGAAAGATCGGAATAGTTAGACTTTACACATCCTCCCGTTGTCACACAATTATTATCTATTCACGCACTATATCCCACAAAGAATATGGAATAAGTATAAACTTTTTGGTAGACTAATAATAAATTTCTTATTATAGGAATATAATGTCCTTATAGTAGAATATATAGATACTCACTAATTTCCTTCAACTTAAAGCTAATATCTTTGAGTTTCTTTCTATTAAGTGATTGTTATGGTATATACAACTTTACTAATAGAAAGGATGAACCTTGTATTAAGAACTTACTACCATTCTATGCTTCATACTACTCATAATTTATATCATAAAGGTGATTTAATAAGAGTAGTAATAAATGTAGTCAAAATATAGTAATTCATACTCAGGATATTATGGCAATCTCAAGTATAAAAATCATTTATACTTGCCACAAAGTGATTAATCCACTAGTTTATAAAATTATCTTAGCAGATGTATCCAATTATTGGTATGAATAAGTAGTCACATATGTGACAGCCCCATCCTTACCCAGAGGCGCACCAAAGGGCTTAGCGGACTGCCTGCCTAGCTCTCGCTAGGACTCAAATCACGCACTTGCTCAAGACATCCAAACATACTTAACCCCAAAATAAAATACATTCATGTAATTCACTTAAAAGTACAAGTATCACTAATATGTTTTACACACCAAAATTTACATAGTATTTACAATAATAGCCTAAACAATTGGGCTATCAAAATACATAAAACAAAACATTTACTACGTCCAAAATCAGCTTTTCCAGCTTTAATATTTTGGGAAACCTGGTTAAAGAAAACAAATAAACAGGGATGAGCTATAATAGCCCAGTGAGTGCTCAAATCATGCAACCATACCAGTAACCAATGATTTTATTTAATAAAATAATTAACTGAGTTAAATAAACAGTGTATGAACAATTTAATTAACAAGTAGTCAATGGCAGATACAGGGCTCAACTACGGGAGCAAGCTCAACCGCAGAAGTAGCAAGTACTGAACATGTAACCATGACGTTGGGACCGAGATAATAGCTCAGGTCCTCGCCAAGGATCATACCAGTATAAACAAGCAAGTACCCTAACCACCATTCACCTTGTAACCTCCGTACAGGCTACCACATCCAGGGAGTAATCTCAACCTTGGAAGGGCCAACAAGCAAGAAAGTTCAATCCAGAGTTGGCCTCTTTGAGGAATTCAACTCAGATAGGAAAGAACAACACGCCCTAAAACACCCAACACCTTATGTCTTCCCAATCACGACCGGGTTGACTAATCGTGAAGTAATGGTGAAGTTAGTTACGGAAGTCTCAAGCACAAATAACACATTGGATAGTGAAAGCATATAACACATTACGGAATAGATGCGATAAAGTACACATCTTTCCTCAAGTAACACATTTCATTAAATAATAATTCCAAGTATAACCTAGCATGTCATGCATCAAGCACACATAGAAACACTCACCTGAAGTGTCTAGGAAAATATTTCGTAAAATGGTCGGGTTTCACTTCCGGATCCTAAAATTTAAAAGAAATAGTCTTATAAAAACCTGACTAAAATCTAAGTAATTTAATAAGAAAATTCGAGAAATACCCCAAGTTTTTCTAGGGTTTAATTTCTAAGGTTTTAGAGTTTAGGGTTTTACCCTAGGGTTTAGGGTTTTCAAAATTTTAAGGTTTTTGCTCGGAAAGATTCGATTCACTAATAGTTCATCTTCGGAAATTTCTACACGTTCAAATCACTAAATTACAACCTATATAGCTTTAAATCATAGCCTATTCACTTTTTACTTCTTAGGTTTTACCGAAATTTTGGCAGCATTTCCCCTATAATCAGACTAACCCAAAATTTTAACCTGCAAAGAAAACAACCAACCAGTCCAATTTCAACTAGTTCTACAACTTCCATGTCAAAATCAATCCAATTCCACTCAAATTCTCCATCAAAACATTTGAACCACACCAAGGTTCTTCAACCAATCAATACTTAATTCTTGTCATATCAAGATTCAAACACTAGCTACAAGTCATACAAGCCCATAAACATCAAAATCATGGAATAAAACTTCATTTTTCATGGCTTAGTAAATCATGCTTAACAACAAGAACATGGGTATCAATCTACATAACTACAACTTATACTTGGAAAGAATAAGAAAAGTTCATGGTAAATACCTTCAACAAGTCAAGATCTTTGCTTAGAAGGGAGATTAATTCACTTTCAATGGAAGAAAAATGATCAAAATGGAGAGAAAAACTCTAAGAAAATGAAAGCAAAAGAGAGGAAAAGAGAGAAGAGAGGGCCGGCTAGGTGAAGGAAGAAAAGAGAGAAATAAACTAAGTAAAGTAGAAAAGAAATGAAGAAAGAATTGGAAAAAGTAATAACCAATCATAGCAAGACATATTTAAGTATAGGGTTTTGACTTTATTGCACCTTAGACTCCACTTGGCTAAGCATAATTAGAGATGAGTTTTAACAATTATCTTCCACTTATCTTGTAAGATATCTAGGGTACAACTCTTATAGGATAAAGTACGACATGCTACACATAATAAAAATCATTCTATTATTTATTTCTAACTAATTTCGATTCTCTTTTTTTTTTTCTACTAATAGACATCATGCGAATTAAATGGTTTTGCATGAATTTCTAGGGTGTTACAACATACAAGTTTAAAAGTCACCAAGCCATAGTTGGCTATGAGATTAAAAATTCATTACAGTAAGGCCTCGTTTGGTTGACAGGAAAGTAATCTGTGTAGGAAAGTAATCTGATTACTTAACAGTGTTTGGACACTTCTAGGAATGTTGGTAGGAAAATTGTTTAGATTGCTATTACAATGTTTGGTTTGTAATAATGTAACAAGTAATGTAATGTATATTTGCACTATGTTGACAAAAATGCCCTTGCAATTATAATATGTGAGAAGTATTGATTAAATAATGTTATTTCAAACTAAAAATCATTAATAAATTATATGTTAATAAATACTATTGTTCTTTTATCTCCTAAATAATTTAATTAATAAAAAAACCTTATCAATATATTATATAAAACAATCAAAATCATTTTTATAAAAGAAATATAATATTAACAATCATGACTAAACAAGGTATGTTATCATGGAAAGAAAAAATGTGACTTCATTTTATTTGTAACTGAGCTGTTATAGTATAGCAAAAAACTATATGTTCTTTTTAATTTAATCACAATTGAGTTTTTCCAGAGCTAAACAATCTGAGCAATAAAGCTGTAATTGTTATTGTATTAAAATAACGCATTATCAGCCAATCGTGAATTTATACTTTATCTAACATTTATGATTTAATTGGCAACCAATAGACAGTACTCCAACCATGCATTTAAATGATAATAAATATTTATTGAAATTAAATCATTAAAACAAATTGTCAAACATTAACTTACCATTAAAATTATTAAAACGAATAAATATGACAAATCTTTCATAACTAACTACTGACTTAAAGTTGCCCTTAGAAATTGTTCTTTTTCAGAGTCCACTGATAGTGAAAAAATAATCTAATAAATTTGGATCACGCACAAGTTTCATTCCAACATTGTGACGCTCAAAATCTGACAATCCATCCAATTTTCGAAGTTCTTCATTAAGTTTGTACCTGTTGTCCACTTTCAGTTGGTCTGGACCTACAATCATTTCGGCAAGTTTAGCCATTTGCTCACTATTTTTATCCTATGCGAGCGCTTTGTACATCAGCCATACACTCTAAACTTGAAACTAAACTATCAGCACTCCTTCTCCTCTTACGATGCATTTTTCTAGAACTTCCTTCACCTTGAGAATCAATAGTTGGTAGTTGAGTATTTTGAGTCTCAGCATCTCTCCATCAGATTCTTCAACCTCCTCATTCCTGTCATTTTCTCTATTTATTCCCTCTAATAAATCTATAGGAACTGCAGCATTCTTTCCGGTAGCTCTATCTTGTCCCCAAACAATAGCTAATTGATCATAATAGGGAAATGACTTGTTTCTCATAAATGCATTATCCGGATGACTCTGCAGTTATTACACAATTTATTAGTATATAGTTTTATCAAAATATTAAATACTATACAATAATTACATACAACATTAGCATTGAAGTTGCTCAATGTATTTAAAAATAAATAAATTAAGAATGACAAAATAATGCTTACCTTCATATATGTATCCCAAACATCAGTAGTGGTTGTAACATATTTTTTTTCAACATCCCAACCAAAGTCGCTTGACTCTCCGCCATGTCGCACTTCATAAATAGCCTGATATTGTCTTTTCAATAATTTGCAACGAGATTCAATATGTGGCTTTTCCCTGAGACCATGTCCAGGTAACTTTTGTTCTAGTATTTTTTCTAATTCTTTTTTATATCCTTTTCTCAATCCACTACCATTTTCACCATCAAAATTTTCGTTAATTTTCAACTCAACCATAGTTTCTACTAATTTTTCATCTTCGATAGCTGTCCAAACATGATTACTCCCTTTACCTCGACGAAATCTAGAGCTACGTTCCATGTCTTTAATAAGCAGATACTTTGATCAATATTAGATTCAACAAAATTAAATGCATAAATAACATATTATACTTTACAAAATTTAGATACATAAAGGGCCCATGCCAAAACAATAAAAAGATTCAATCTATGTAACATTAATATGAAGCAAATGAAAATTTTTTGTTTAGAAGTTATTAACAATATAAATTATTAAACAACTTTTTGCATATAAAAAAAAAAGTTACAAATAAAATAACATGTCAAACAACTTTATTAAAATCACCATAAACTAATCAGACTGAAAGTCTATAAAGAAAATTATACATCATTTTTATTCGTTGTTTCGATTTTGTATCCATTGATTAAACATTTGATGAGCTAAAGTTTGTCTCCAATTTGTCCATTATTCAGAAAGGTTCAACTGAAGTGATAGGTGCACCATCTAACTCAATAAGCTCTTATTCCACATCTAAATTAGATTCTTCATCCAACTCAACTTCTGCTAGATCAACAGGCATATTTCTTCTTATGTGATTATGAAGAAGACAACACGCGGTTATAATTTTACTTTGTAGCTCGATTGGATACCAATTTGGATCCCTAAGAATCGCCCAACGTATTTTTAATAGTCCAAAACATCTTTCAATCACATTTCTAGCTGAAGAATGTTTTCATATTAAAATATTCTTCAGGAGTATTTGGTTGATATTCCTGTTGCCCATTCATTAATGTGGTATTTTTTTATCCCTAAATGGTGCAAGAAATCCCTTGCCATTTGTGTAGCCCGCATCCACAAGATAATAATACCCTAAAATATTAAAAAAATAGAAATAGCTTAAAACATAATCAATAAAAATAATCAAATTAAAGTTCTTATAATTATATCTTAATTTTTATTTTTTTCACTTTGTGTTACTTTAACTTACCATCCCTGATTGGTAGTCCATTTCTTCTACTCAATGCATCCCGAAGCACCCTCCCATCTGCAGTTGAGCCTTCCCACCCTAGAGAGAACATAAATAAATTGCATGTTTGGTGAACATACCCCTAAAACGTTTGTAGCTAGATCACCTTTTCTATTACGATACTTAGGCTTATCAACTTCAGGTACTCGCACTTTTATGTAAGTCCCATCTAAAGCTCCTAAACAATTATGTAAAATAAAATATCATTACTATATATATATATCATATAAATAAAAATTTTAATAAAATATTGATTATTTGTACCTTAAACCATTTCCATTTCTTATCAATAGAATTCTGAGGGATAGGTTCAGGTACTTTAAGCAACTCTTCTTAAAGCCTTAGGACTGCATTTAGTACTTTATTGAAGTGCCTACTGACTGTTTCTCCCAAGCGCAAGAAACCACTTTTTATTGTACGATTTTTCTCATGATGTGCAAGTATGTATACGAACATTGCTACTTGTTCATCTACAGTTGTATTCCTTGTATCTTCTAATTGTCCGATACTTCGAAGCATATTTACTAGTTTTCTAAATGTGAATCTATCCATGCGTAACTCTGAATGACATGTTGAATCACTAGCATAGATTAACCTATGAATATATCGGGATCGGTCATATTCATTAATAGAATATGGAGCTTTCAAATAGTATTTTTGATGGTGATGTCGTACTGTGATGGAAATAATATAAATTATGACCCTTAATATGTCTACTTGCTCCATTTGCATGTGTATTAATAAATTAATTAATTTTCTCTTTGTTGGCACAGCCAATCGAGCCATTCATCAAACTATTAATCACCTATTAATAAATAAAAATAATTGTAAATAAAAGAAATACACTATCTAGTCTTAGGTAGAGGTAGACCAAATAAAATTATAGAAGAGATCAAACAAAATATGGTATAGGATAAAAAATATAAATCAAAATAAAATATGGTGTAGGACCAAAGATATAAATAAAAATAAAATATGGTGTAGGACCAAAAATATAAATAAAAAGAAAACGATCATCATCTCCAAGAATTAGACTTCGAGGTAGTAGGATTTAAGGTAAAATTAGCCCTGCTACTTTGAATCTCCGATTCGTAATTGTAGTCATAAAAAATCTCTCTCACACCACACCATCACAAATACAATCTCGCAACAATAGTACTTGTTAGTAATAAAGAGTTAAAAAATGTCAAATGACCCATGTAGAATCTTCAATTTTGGAACTCCACGTAAGCATCCACGTTTGTAACCTGTCAAGCAAGGAAACTCACATGTAAGGGGATTTAATCCCCATAAACACTCCGATGCTTAAGTTAGTTAATGATCTGCCTTAAAGAAGAGAGAAGAATGAGTGTTTTTGCTTAAGATTCTCTTTTGTGTGTGTTCTCTGAGAGATTATGCTTAGAGAAGTAAAAGAGATGGGAGATAAGACAAACCATACTCCTGTAATAGCCACGTGTGTCAGAGCATTAATGAGGACGTAACAGTAGCCCAAAGTAGATTTAGTCTCCCAAGGCAATGAGCCGAGTAGTCGATCAGCAGAGCTCCTAAAGAGGTAGCGTACCGAGTTGGAGATAAATAATAGAGGTTTATTACGTGGCCAAGCTGATGTGGAGTTTGGCCACTCAGGATCTTACACAAGCCCCCCTAGTTCGAATCAAACGAGTGGAACGAAAGAGGTTCGAACTAATGTTCATTTGAAGAGGGAGAATAATGAGAATTCAAAATTCAAAATTTTGAAGTTGTGACAATGTAACTGCCAATAGGCGCTATGTGTGCATCATGTCTTGTCACGATATAGTAGTGGGGTGTAGTTAATAGGAGAGAGAGAAGAAAATAGTGTAACCGTCCCGGATCCCTAGAGGATGGTTCATGGCGGTTTACTTGGCTGCTAGTATAAATAGGAGCCTTTGAAGTTCATTTTTTACTTCCTTTTGATTTTGCTCTTGAACTGCCGAACTGAACTAGTCGTGTCGAGTAGCTGAACTGAAGTGCCGAGTAGCTGAACTGAAAGTTTTTGAAAACAATCAGCCGAACTTAGATATCAATAGTAAGTATGGCAACTGTAAGTAGTCCATCTGAGGTCATGAGAACAGGTGGGGCTGAAGCTGAGAGACCCGAAGCCTCGGCTCACAGCTCAAAAACGACAACCAATGTCGATCCTTCGCGAGAAAAAGCTGTTGAAGCCACTGTTATCGAAGGAACGGACGAGGACCCTGGGAATTCCGAAGGGGATAACGACAATGATTCTGAAGAGGGAGATTACAAAGTAAATTTCGAAGAAAGCACCTCCCTTTTTGGAACTCCGGACAGCACTTCTATTCTTCCTAACTCTTTTGTGCTCGCAGATATTAGAGTAGCAGTGCCGAACCGCCCCAATAATCTATCGTTGGAGTACTTTGGGGATGTGCCAAAGTTCGCTTCTACTTTTCCAAGAGATGCAGCTCGGATGGTCAAAACAAGGTATATCTTTCGTCATCGGTACATTTCACATTTCCCTAGACCAACTGATTGAGCTCACAAACCACTTGACGGCTCGGTGGCTGTCTATGTGGACCAATTTGAGGCCGGGGTGAGGATACATATCGATAGGTTCTTTGGAGATAACCTATGGTATTGGATGACAAGGATTACTCAGCTCATCCCTAACGCCATTAGAATAGTGTTTGGCTTCGAATTACTATGCAACCATCTCAGCTTCGCAGCTTCGGTTGATCTATTTAGATGCTTCTATTCTATTAAGAAGCACACCATGGCCAAGGGTTGGTTTTATTTCAGCACCCTGAATGTAAGGTAATAAAAGGAGTAACGCAGCGAAAAATTTAAAATTTTATTACCTTAGCCATGGATCTCTTTGAGATAATTTATACGATTAAAGGGTGTTTAGCACAAATACCTCAAGCATAGAAGGTTTCTATGCTTCAAAGGGCAAGATCCTATTCAATGAAGGTGTTGATCTACTATGAAAAGCCCTCCAAGTGTAGAGCCTCCAATGGTATCCACACGAACATGATCTTTAGGAACCTTTGGGCTTGCTTGCCTTGCCTTTTGAGTGCTAGCTCCCTTGTATGTTTCATGAAGAACACAAGAAGAAGAAAGAAACCCTAACTATTAGGAAGAAGAGAGGTGGCGTTTTTCTTGGGAAAAGAAACGCCTCTCGTGCTCTCAAATTTTCTCTCTCTAGATTTTGTGTTGTGTTTCATCAATCAATCAAGAGTCAAGGCATGGACTTATTTATAAATGTAGTATCCTAGTCTTTAAGGAAACAAGAGCAATTGGAAACCAAGAAGGTTTAGGAAGCTTACCTTAAGCTAATCCTATTCCTTTAGGAAACATATTCCAAAAGGAAACCAAATAGCTTCTTAATTCCTTTTAGGAAACTAATTTTCATCAAGACTTAGAATATTTATAAATAAGTCCTTTAAGTTAATTTATCACATAAATTAACCCCATAGGTATCTTATACTTATCTTAATAACAATTTAACCCAAAGACCATGTTCTTATTGTGTGTGACCCATTAGGTTCCATTCACGTTGGCAATAAGTAGAAATTATAACTCATGAATTAATTAATTAATTAAGAGCTAGATAAATTAACACTTTAATTTATCATTAATTCACTAATTAATTAATTTGCACTTATAGATCATGAGTGGCGTCTAGCAATATATCATGACCACCTAAATGAATAGGAAAGTCATATAGTAGACTACACCTATCAATGACAATGTTACTGTGTAATTAATATCCTTTCACCACACTATATCCCAATTAGTTTAAGAGTGTAGTGTGCACTCTTTAAATGACTAATTAATGATTTCTTGTTCCTGAAATATAACTTTCCATAAAAGTATAACCTTGAAACTCTTTCAAGTCATACTTTCACTTTTGCGCAAAATATTCTTTGTAAGGTAATAAGGGGAGTAACGCAGTGGAAAATTTAAAAAATTTATTACCTTACCCATGGATCTCTTTGATGTAATCTATACAATTAAAGGGTTTTTAGCACAAACACCTCAAGCATAGAAGGTTTCTATGCTTCAAAGGGCAAGATCCTATTCGATGAAGGTGTTGATCTACTATGAAAAGCCCTCCAAGTGTCGAGCCTCCAACGGTATCCACACGAACACGATCTTTAGGAACCTTTGGGCTTGCTTGCCTTGCCTTTTGAGTGCTAGTTCCCTTGAATATCATGAAGAACACAAGAACAAGAAGAGGAAGAAAACAAAACCCTAACAATTAGGGAGAAGAGATGTGGCGTTTTCTTGGGAAGAAAATCGCCCCTTAGCTCTCAATTTCTCTCTCTCTAAATTTTGTGTTGTGTTTAATCAATCCCACAAGAGTCAAGGCATGGATTTATTTATAGATTTAGTATCCTAGTCTTTAAGAAAACAAGAGCAATTGAAGGTTTAGGAAGCTTACCGTAAGCTAATCCTATTCCTTTAGGAAACCTATTCCAAAAGGAAACAAAATAGTTTCTTAATTCATTTTAGGAAACTAATTTTCATCAAGACTTAGAATATTTATAAATAAGTCCTTTAAGTTAATTTAACACATAAATTAACCCTATAAGTATCATATACTTATCTTAATAACAATTTAACCCAAAGACCATGTTCTTATTGTGTGTGACCCATTAGGTTCCATTCACATTGGTAATAAGTACAAATTATAACTCACTAATTAATTAATTAAGAGCTAGATAAATTAACACTTTAATTTATCATTAGTTCACTAATTAATTAATTTTCACTTATAGATCATGAGTGGTGTCTAGCAATGCATCATGACCACCCAAGTGAATAGAAAAGTCATATGGTAGACTACAACTATCAATGACAATGTTACCGTGTAATTAATATCCTTTCACCACACTATATTCCAATTAGTCTAAGAGTGTAGTGCGCACTCTTTAAATGACTAATAAATGATTTCTTGTTCCCAAAATATAACTTTCCGTAAAAGTATAACCTTGAAACTCTTTCAAGTCATACTTTCACTTTTGTGCAAAAGATTCTTTAAGTTATATTTCAACAAGTGGCCAATCCGAGATATACTCTCCTATAATAAGGAGTGGTGAATCCTATATCGATTACTCACTATCCTTCCATGCTTCATACTATACCCAATCTCTACCGTATGGGCTACTCTTTTATGAGCATCGAGCAATAGAGTCAAAGCATGGCGATCCACACTCAAGATACCATGGTAATCTCAAGTCTAAGGATCACTTACACCATTGCCATTAAGAATATAATTCATTAACACTATGAATAGTAACTCTTGGCGGATCAATCCAATGAACTTGTTCTCTAACAAGCATCCACATACTAGCTTAGGTGACACACACCGTAGTTGACGAGATCAACTACTACTTACCATAAGTAGAGGCAAAGTATGTGCTAGTCTTCCCATATGAATGATGTCCAATCTCATTAATACTATGACTAGGGATATTTAAGAATATAACTTAATGTGTAATAAGAGTCTCATCATTGTAACTCTTACAATCTCTTATACACAGTTAATATTCTATGGACTTTATCAAATAAACAAGTAATATTAACAACATGTATTAAATGACAAAGAAAATGCCACATATATAAGTATAACACGAAATAAGCGTAATAAAAATCCCAAAAAACTAACTTGGTTTTAGGGCATATACTAACACCGAATAGGAGTTCCCAAGTTAACAACAAATTATCCTTCTTCCATTAAGGATTGGAAATCACAATTTTTCTTCATTTCCGATGATTACTTCCCCAAGGGCTTCTGGTGGAAAGGGCTGAAAGAAGTCTCAGATTCCAACTCGGGGACTTTTCAGGAAGCAGAATATCAAGAGATAGTTTAAGGGAATTTTTGTGTTAACTGTTGGGATTTTCCCAAACTGGTGTTGGTGCAAGGAGGTCTGAGCCGAGATAGGGTTCCTCAGGGCGACTCCGTCTACTCGTCTCGGCTTAGGAATGAAGGTAATGTGTTATCTTCACCTCTTCACAGAATGAATACTAACTAATATTTTTTTTGTTTTGTAGTGTTGAACTTCATCGATATACTGTTGAGTGTAGGTGATTCTAGGAAGAAGAGGCAAGAAACTGGGACTGGGGACGAAGTGGGTCCTTCAAAGAAACCAAAGGTTGGGTCGAGCTCAGGAGTGAGCTCGACTGACATCCCAACAGCACCTCAACAGTTCGAAGTACAAACAATACCAGAGCCAACACAGATAGTTGAAGATTTTGGGCCAAGGTTTGGCCGAGGAGTTGGGAGGGCCCGCAGAGGCCGAGGCACTTTTGGTCGACACGGACGAGGCAAACAGTTACAAGTGTTCGAGTCCTAGAGAGGGACCCTCCTCGACAAAGGTGAGGCTTTCGTGCCCCAATGGAAGCTAACCACAACAGATAGTGCTGATAAGGAAAAAGTAGCTTTGGAACTGCTACAAAAATCCAACCTGCCCCGAAATGTAGAGAAGGTGCAATCATCGAACGCCGAATAGCTATCTGAGAAGGTGGCCCTCACTCTTGCCAAAGCTCATACTTCTGTCGCTGAGATGCTGACAATGTTCCAAGAGTCAGAGAAAATAAGGAGGATGGAAATAGAGGAACTGCAAAGGAAGCTCAAAGCTTCCGAGAACGCGATGAAGGAGCTACAAGCTAGGTACGAATCTCTCGAGGAAGCTCGGCAAGAGGTCGTGAGGGCTAAGGACGAGGCTTTGCAAGATTACAGAGTAAGGGTAGAGTCTTTAGAAAGTGCTAATGTCGAGAAGATGAAAAGGGTGGCCGAGGCCGAAGCTCAAACAAAATTGCTCCCTCTCAGACATCTCTCTCACAATTGACAACCACAACAACAGCCCTTTTCCCCCAACCCACCTGCACACAATCATCATCCTCGATCACCCAAACCCTCATCCTTCGCCAATCTCCACCGAAGGCCAACCATCATCATCACCTCGCCACCTCCATCAACCAATTGCCACGGCCAGCTCCCTAAATCGAGGTAAAATTCACGATTTTCCCCCAAAATTGATAACTAAAATTCATACTTTGGATTGTGAAATTGAAGATTAATTGGGGAGGGATTAATTTAGTACAGTTTTTAGGGATTTTTTGGTTCAAAAACCAAAGGGGATATTTGGGTGTGGGGAGAGATTTCTAGGGAGAAATTACATAATAGAAAGAGAGGAACAGAGAAAGAGAGGAATGAGAGAACGGACAGAGGGAGGATGAGCGAGACAGGAAGAGAAGATAAAGGAAGAGAAACTAGAGAGAGAGAGAGAGAGAGAGAGAGAGACGAAGAAGAGAAAACAGAGAGAAGAAAAGGAAAGGCAGTGAACAAGAGAGAAATAGAGAGAAATAAACTAGAGAAGAAGAAGATAAAGGAAGAGAAGGAGAAAAGAGAGAAATGGAGAAAAGAGAGAAAAGAGAGAGAAAAAAGAAAGAAAAGAGAGAGAAGGAAGAAAGAAAAGAAGAAAAAAGGGAAGAAAGAGAAATTGGTTAAAAAAAATGAATTGTCAAAACTATGTCGTTTTGACGTAAAACGATGTAGTTTTGGTTAGTTTCTTTTTATTTATTTATTTTTATCAGAATAGATATTTACATCTTACCCCCTCAGGTTCTTAGTTGTTATTATCATGTCCTCAATACTTTTGACTTCCTTCATTTAAGTTCTTATTTATTTAAGTTGAACCCTAGAATTTACGTTTCCATTCAATTATGCCCATAATAATTGCAATTTGGTCTTTAAATTATTAGATATTATATTTTGGCCCCCAAGTTTACTATGAATAGTATTTTCCCCCATTTCCTTGCTAGAAATTTTTTTGCCCCCCAAGTAGCAGGAATTTGCATTTTAGCCCTGGAATGTTGCTAGAAATTGTAATTTGGTCCCTCACACTTGCTGAAAATTATATTTGTAACAACTCCACCTTACCTAGAGGCGCACCAAAGGGCTTAGCGGACTGCCTGCCTAGCTCTTGCCAGGACTCAAGTCGAGCACTCACTCAGAACATGCACGCGTGCTTAACTCCAAATAAAATGAAATAAAATAGAATAAAATAAAATATATTCATATTACTTAATTTAAAGGTACAAGTAACATCAAGAAGTTTACATGTCACAATATACATGATTTTTCACCAAGATAGCCCAAAATAGTTTGGCTATCAAAATATACGAAATAAAACATATACACGTCCAAAATCAGCTTTTCTCGCTTTAGTATTTTTGGAAATCTGGTTAAAGAAAACAAATGAACGGGATGAGCTATACTAGCCCAGTGAGTGTCCAAGTCACGTAGTCATACCCAGAATCTATTATTTTATTGAACAAAATAATTGACAAGATTAAATAAGTAGGGCATGAACACTTTAATTAACAAGTAGTCAATGGCGGATACAGGGCTCAACTACGGAAGCAAGCTTAACCTCAGAAAGAGCAAGTACTGATCATGTAACCATGATGTTAGGACTGAAATAATAGCTCAGGTCTTTATCAAAGGTCATGCCAGTATTATCAAGCAAGAACCCTAACCACCGTTCACCTTATAACCTCCGTACAGGCTACCACATCCAGGGAGAAAAATCTCAACCCTGGAAGGCCAACACACAAGAAAGTTCAATCCAGAGTTGGCCTCTTTGAGGATTCACAACTCACAAGGGAAAGAACATCACGCCCTAAAATACCCAGCACCTTATATCCTCCCAAGCCTGTCCAAGTTGACTATCTGTGAAGTAACTGTGAAGTTAGTCACGGAGGTCTCATGCACAAGTAACACGTTGGATGATGAAAGCGTGTAACACATTGCAGAATAAATGTGATAAAGTACACATCTTTCCTCAAGTAACACATGTCATAACATAACAATTACAAGCATAACATAATATTTCTTAATATAACATTCTCAAGTACGACAAAGCATTTCATGCATCATGCACACATAGAGACACTCACCTAGAATGCCCAGAAAATATTTCGTAAAAAGTCGAGATTCACTTTCAAGTCCTGAAATTTAAAAGAAATAATCTGATAAAAACCCGATTAAAACCCTATGTAAATTAGCAAGAAAATTCAAGAAATAACCCAATTATTTCTAGGATTTCATTTCTAGGGTTTCTAGAGCTTAGGGTTTTACCCTAGGGTTTAGGGTTTTAGATTTAAGGTTTTGGCTCTAGGGTTTTCCCGTCCTAGAAAAATTCAATTCATCACTAAATGATTTTCTAAAAATTCCTGCACATCAATTTCCTTAAATTGAGCACATTCTAGGTTAGAAATTTTCATCTACCATTTTTCCCTTATTTATTTCTATCAAAATTTCGGCAGCATCTCCACTTAAAATCAGACTAACCCAAATTTTAACCTGCAAGAAAGACAGCCATCCAACCCATTCAACAAGTTCTACAACTTCTATGTTCAATTCAAGCTCAAATTCAATCAAAATTCCACTCAATTTCAAGAATTCTACTCCAAGAATCTTCAACCAAGCAACATATAATACTTGAGATTTCAAGGTTTAAATGCTAGTTACTAGTCTATCTAACCACAAAAACACTTTATCTAGCAAGTAAATCTTCAATTCAAACTATGTTCTTCATGTAGTAGTACCAAGAATCTAGATATAAACTTGTACAAAACTCTACATAAAACTTGAAATTACTAGGAAAAGTACATAGTACATACCTTGATCAAGCTTAGAAGGTTGCTTAGGAAGAAGAAAAACTAAATTTCTATGGTGAAATTACTTGAAATTTGAAGAGAAAGCTTCAAGAAGTTGAGAGAAAAATGAGAGGAAAAGAGAGCTAAGGGTGGCCGGCCAAGGGAAAATGAAAAGAGAAAGAACTAAGCTAGGGAAATATAAAAGAAATAAAGAAAAGATAAGGAAAAGAATAACCAATAATAACTTAACAAGAAGCAAGCTAGGGTTTGGACTTTTAAGACATAATAGGTACTAGTTGGTGAAATATGATTAGTGGAAATTTTTAATCACTTATCACTTAATAACTAACAAGTTTTATGGCATAAATTTTTAAAGCAAAAGAGAGGAAAGAGGGGGTAGGGAATTCGGCCAAGAGAGAAAGAAAAAGAGAGAGAAATAGGCTAGGAAAATATAAAAGAAATAAAGAAAAAGGTGAGAAAAAGAATAACCAATAAAATCATAACAAGAATAAAGTGAAGAGGTAGTCTTTTAATGCAATAGTGGTTACTTGGATCAATTTGATTAGTAGAACTTTGTAATCTCTTATCACTTAATACTAGCAACATTATGGCACAAATTATTAAAGCAAAAATGAAAAGAAATAGAGAAGAGAGAGAGCCGGCCATGAGGAGAGAAAAGGAGAAGAAAATTCGGCCAAGAAGAAAGAAAAGAAAGCAAGAGAATAAGTGAAATTTTTGAGAAAAATTGAGCTATAATTCAATTGGTCAAAAGACTAGAAAATAGTAGAATAAGTTAGTCACTATTAAACTCTAATATAAACTAATGGTCCAATAAAATTAATCCCAATTAGGTACTTAGATGTCTCACTTAATCATGAAAGAATCTCATTTACTTAACCTAATTAACTCAAGTAATCTTTCAACTAATGAATCAAAGATTAATACTAAACCCTAAATAAAAGAAATCTCCTTATAAAATACATTTCGGTTTTCCCTTTCTCTTCTTTTCTCTCTTTTTCTACTAATGGACATAATATGAATTAAATGGGTTTTGATGTGAATTAAAAGCTCACCTTTTTGCTTTACTCTTGTGAGGTTTTAATTGGTTAATCATTTTCCCACCTTTTCTTCATTTCTTTTCCATTTTTCCTAGACTATTTCTTTCTCTTTCTTCTCCCTCTTGGCCGGCCATCCCCTTTCCTCTTCTTCTCTCATTTTTACTCTCAACTTCTTGAAGCTTAATCACCAAATTTTGGGCAAATCCACCATAGGAAGTGAGTTTCTTTCTTTTCTAAGCAAAGTTCTAAGCATATCTAAGGTATTTACCATGAACTTTTCCTATTAATTTCATGTTTTAATTAGTTTTATTTGCAAGCTTAAACCTAGATTCTTGATATTACTACTTTGAAAACTTAGTTTGAATTGGAGATTTACTTGTTAGATAAGATGTTCTTGTGGTTAGATAGACTAGTATATGGCCTTTAAACCTTGAAATTTCATGTTTTAGATGTTGTTTGGTTGATGATTCTTGGGGTAAAATCCTTGGAATTTAGTGGAATTTTGATTGAATTTGAACTTGAGTTGAATATAAAAGTTGTAGAACTTGTTGAATTGGGTTGGATTGTTGAATTTTCTTGCAGGGAAAAAATTTGGATTAGTCCGATTTTAAGGGGAAATGCTGCCGAAATTTTTGTAGAATTAAAAGAAGAAAAATTGATAAGTGAGATTTTAAGCCTAGAATGTATTCTATTGAAGGAAATTGAAGTGTAGGAATTTTTAGAAATGATCTAGTAATAGATTAGACTTTCTTAGAATAAGTAAACTCTAAACCCTAAAAACCCTAAAACCAAAACCCTAGAAATAAGTGGGGTATTTTCTTGAATTTTTCTTACTAAATTTACTAGGATTTTAATTGAGTTTTTATGTTATTATTTCTTTTAAATTGCAGGGTCCGAAAACACATCACGACCATTTCACGAGATATTTTCTTAAGCTTTCAAGGTGAGTGTCCTTATGTGTGCATGATGCATGAAATGTGATATTTTATTTGATAAATATTATGCTAAGATTGAAATCACTATGTGAGTACATGTGCTACTTGAGGATAGATGTGTACTTTATCACATCTATTCCGCAATGTGTTACTTGCTTTCATTGACCAATGTGTTAATTGTGTGTGAGACTATCGTGACTAACTTCATCGTTATTTCAAGATAGTCAACCCAGCTGCACGTGGGAGGACATAAGGTGTTGGGTGTTTTAGGGTGTGATGTTCTTTTCCTTTTGAGTTGTGAATCTTCAAAGAGGCCAACTCCGGATTGAACTTTCTTGATTGCTTGTTGGCCCTCCAGGGTTGAGATTTTCTCCCATGGATGTGGTAGCTTGTACGGAGGTTATAAGGTGATTGGTGGTTAGGGTTTGTGCTTGATAAAAGTGATATGTTCTTTGATAAATACCTGAGCTATTATCTCGGTCCAAATATTATGGCTACATGATCAGTACTTGCTTTTCTGCGGTTGAGCTTGCTCCCGTAGTTGAGCCTTATATCCTCCTTTGACTACATGTTAAATTAAATTGTTCATATCTTGATTTATTAATTAATTGCTCGATTATTTCAATTACTAAAATAATGAGTTCTTGATATGATTGCATGACTTGGACATTCACTGGGCTCTTATAGCTCATTCCATTTTATTTGTTTTCCTTTACTCAGGTTACCTGAAAAATTAAAGCTGGATCAACTGGTTTTTAATTATTATAGATGTTTCAGTTATTGTAATAGCCGAACTGTGTTAGGCTATTTTTGTGAAAATCATGTATATTATGACACGTAAACTTTTGATGTGAATTGTACCTTATGTTAAAGAAAATGAGTGTATTTTATTTATTCCATTTTATTTTAGTTTATTTTATTTTAAGTTAAGTACGCTCAGATGTTTGCGTGAGTGCGTGAATCGAGACCTGGCGAGAGCTAGGTAGGCAGTCTGCTAAACCCTTTGGTGTGCCTCTGGGTAAGGTGGGGCTGTCACAAAACTCCCCTTGTGAATTGGTTGAAGTGGCATCCCCTGCATGTTTGTTCTTTTATTGTGCTTGAATCGCCCAAAGATACATCCAAATTGGCTTGACATTTTAATCAAAAGTGCATTCTGAATTAACTCACTGACTGATATCTTAGTGTCAATGTTTGTGGTTTCTATCTCTTCCAAGTTAAGCTTGAATTTTCCTTTTGTACCATTCGAAATCCTCAACACAAAATCTAAATTCCTTTTTTTTGCATCATTCTAATTCTCCCTTACAATTTGCATTATCTAGGAATTAGAAGTGGCAATTATCAACTTCAAATAAGATGACATTCGAAAACCATGGACATTTATTTTCACCATCAAAAAAATACAAGAAAATGTTCTTCTTTTCACTTAATTTAAACTCATTGAAAGAGAAAACTTCACAATTACACAGGTCTAACATCAGGCTTTGAAAGAACTGTGATTTATTTCAGGGTCTCATAAAAAAAATCATTTGCTGAATATAACAAAAGATTTGAAGAAAAATCTTTTCAAAAGCTAAATGCAAGACACGAAGGGAAAATTAAATGTCGTAAACAAATTTGAGAAAGCAACTTATTTAACACGTCATTTGAGAAAAAATTTTGAATACAAGACAATCTTAAATTTACAGAAGGATTGCAATTATTATTTCTAAATTATTTATATTCTTGTTACAATTGTGTAGTTATAAAATACAATTTCATTTATCACACTGCTTATCCTAACCAAGCTCACCTATCTAAGTTTTAGGCACTATCAATCCTAAAAAATTTGTTGACAATGATCCTTCGAATAATTCAAAAGAACACTCATGTTTTTTATGTCCTTATGGGTCTCGAGGATATGACGGTTTATTTACAATTGGACCATAATTTAAAAAATACTCGAACGTAAGACCAAATATATATCAGATGTATTTCTTATTTTACCGCCGTCGTTAAAGGACCTGTAAAAATGAAAAAATCAAAATTAGTATAAATAAAAACAAAAACGGATGCATGTCCTAAGAGGAGCCCTTATTCTGCCAAGGGTAGGCCTAGCATGAAATGCAATCCTTTAGGGTAAGACCTCCCTTTTAATCGTAAATAGGCCAGATCCGCTTGGAAGAGATGCCTCTATTCTGCTCGTATTACCTTACCTAGGGTCTCACCCGCCAGGATATTACTGAAAATGTAAACGCGCATGTCTTTTTAGGATTATGTACCCAAGACCAAAGGGCGGCTTTCCTATCATGGGATTCCCGACATGGCATTCCCTCTAGGGTTTATGGATGATGCCAGTTCATTAAAGCAAGTTAAAATATGCAAAATTGTCAAATTTAAGAAAATGTCCTAAAGATTTTTGATCTAATAATGATGCAAAACTTTTTTGAGAAAGATGGACTGCAAACTGTACAAAAGAAATTATTCACTCCAAAAATATTTGATTGAAAAAAATCGAACCTCCAAGAGGTTACAGGACACAACATCGGAAGAAATCAAAGATCATGACTTTATATAAGAACATACAAGTCAAAATGTCAACTTATTAAAGTACAATGAAATATGTATTAGAATCACTCTTTGTGTAATGTGGGATGAGAGGGCGGGGGATACTGCAAAAATGACGTATTGATTTCTGAAAAAGGATAAATGCAAGCTGTGCAAAAATTTGACTACTTAAGTGCATTTATTGACCCCGAAGAAAATTTGTTTCGGATAAAACTGACAAGTACAACAAGAATGAGTAATCATTGAAAAGGTTTTAAAAACTACAATTGTTATTCAAGAATATACAAGACGAAAACTCAAATTTTTAGGATTTTTAAGAAATTCACAATGATTGATCCCTTGGGTATTTATAACAAAATGCAATTCGTAAAAAATTTATGAAATTCCATTTCCATCTTTCTCGAAGAAATTAATTATGAAAACGAAATTTAAACGTGCCAAAAGAGGGTTGGCTTCCTACGAGAGCACCATGCCAGGGCTCTTTATTCTATGGTTGTGAATGCAATCAAAATAGGAAAGAAATTGTGTTAGTTTATTCAACAAATAACACATAACACATTGGCAAAAACAAATAATACACATAGATAACAGTAAATGGCATAACAAGAAAGATAAAGGAGGTTGGTTCCCTCCTCTCATGCCTGGTGTGCCTGATAGGGTAAGGCTAACTCTACCCTAGGTTATTCTACATGGATGCATGAGGTTGGGCTCACTAATGCATCTAGACTCAATTAAGGCTTCAGTTCCTGAACCTTCAAACTGAGAGATCCAAAATGTAACAAGTCCGTCAATTCCAAGAATCCCAGGTCGGTGGTTCGAGTGAATCCCCGGACACTGCTACGCGCACGTCGGGCCACGGCCACATGTCCAAGAGAATCGATTTTCAAAAACCCAAATCCTTAGACTTGTGGACTCAAGCCAACAGTTTGGGTGATCTCCTAGACAATGTTCTGTCCGCGTCGTGCTACGGTCACATGTCCAAGTGGATCAAGCCTACGATACGGCTTACGGCTCCCGAACCTTCTTCAGACTTAGGGATCCAAAAGTAACAAATCCCTCAATTCCAAGGGTCTCGGTTGGTGGTTCAAGTGATCCCCTAGACACCGCTACATGCATGAATGCGATGGCTGCATGTCCAGGCAGATCGATCCTAGTCCTAAAGGGATGGGAGGGTGGCAACCACCAAAAAGATAAAAAGGGTAAAAAACATCGAATGCACATATAGAGTGCTCCTTATGAGAGGAGGGAATGATAAAGCGTGGGATCTAAGGGTGACTGATCCCCTCCCCAAATGCAAGCGCGGTCGAATAAAGCAAAAGTAAATAAATCATGCATACATCACATAAGTAGTTGAGAGACGGGAAGTGTGTGTGATGCAAAAGAAAAACCTAAAAACCTAAGAAAGAAAAATGCAATTCCAACATCCAAACGCAATGGAATAGAAGGGTCAAAGGAGGAAAAGATGATTAAGCCTTGTGCTCAGACTCACTAGTGATCCCCAGTAGAGTCGCCAAAATCCTGTCATGTAACACCCTAGAAATGCACTTACAAGAGATATTTTTCTTATTTAGGGTTAAGTGTTAATCCTTGATTTATTAGTTGAAAGATTTCTTGAGTTAATTAGGTTAATTAGCTAAGATTTTCATTATTAAGCAAGAACACTTAAGTACTAAAGTTAGAATAATTTTACTTGACCATTTAATTTATATTAGTGTTTAAATTTTGATTAGCTCATTTTACTATTTTCTAGTCTTTTGACTACTTGAATTTTAGCTCAATTTTACTCAAAAATTTCACTTATTTTCTTGCTTTATTTTCTTTTCCCTTGGCTGAAATTTTTCTCCTTTCTTTTCTTTTTCTCTTGGCCTGAAAATTCTTCTCTCTTCTCTTTTCTTTTTTGGCCGAAATTCTTTTCTTTTTCTTTCTTCTTTATGGCCGGATTTTCTCTTCCAATTTTACTCTATTTTTGCTTTAATAATTTGTGTTTTATTATTGCTTAGTATTAAGTGATAAGAGGGTAATGAGCTCCACCAATCAAATTAATCCAAGTTAGCACCTCTTGCATTAAAAGACCACCTTTTTACTTTACTCTTGTGAGGTTTTAATTGGTTAATCATTTTCCCACCTTTTCTTTATTTCTTTTCTATTTTTCCTAGCCTATTTCTTTCTCTTTCTTCTCCCTCTTGGCCGGCCATCTCCTTTTCTCTTCTTCTCTCATTTTACTCTCAACTTCTTGAAGTTTTCTCATCTTAAGTTTGGGCAAATCCACCATAGGAAGTGAGCTTCTTTCCTTTCTAAGCAAAGTTCTAAGCATATCTAAGGTATTTACTATGAACTTTTCCTATTAATTTCATGCTTTAATTAGTTTTTATGCAAGTTTAAAACCAAGATTCTTGTTGGTACTACTTGGAGAAATTAGTTAGAATTTGAGATTTACTTGCTAGATAAAGTGTTCTTGTGGTTAGATAGACTAGTATATGGCCTTTAAACCTTGAAATTTCATGTGTTATATGTTGTTTGGTTGAAGATTCTTGGAGTAGAATTCTTGGAATTTAGTGGAATTTTGATTGAATTTGAACTTGAGTTGAACATAAAAGTTGTAGAACTTGTTGAATTGGGTTGGATTGTTGATTTTTCTTGCAGGAAAAAAATTTGGGTTAGTCCGATTTTAAGGGGAAATGCTGCCGAAATTATTGTAGAATTAAAAGAAGAAAAATTGATAAGTGAGATTTTAAGTCTAGAATATGTTCAATTGAAGGAAATTGAAGTGTAGGAATTTTTAGAAATGATCTAGTGATAGATTAAATTTTCTTAGAATAAGTAAACTCTAAACCCTAGAAACCCTAAAACCAAAACCCTAGAAATAAGTGGGGTGTTTTCTTGAATTTTTCTTACTAAATTTACTAGGGTTTTACTTGGGTTTTCATTATATTTTATTTCTTTTAAATTTCAGGGTCCGAAAACGCATCACGACCATTTTACGAGATATTTTCTTAGGCATTCCAGGGTGAGTGTCTTTATGTGTGCATGATGCATGAAATGTTATGTTTTACTTGTAAATATTATGTTACACTTGCAAATATTATGTGATAAAATGTGCTACTTGAGGAAAGATGTGTACTTTATCGCATCTATTCCGTAATGTGTTATATGCTTTCACTATTCAACGTGTTACTTGTGCGTGAGACTTCCGTGACTAACTTTATCGTTACTTCACGGATAGTCAACTCGGACAGGCTTGGGAGGTTATAAGGTGCTGGGTGTTTTAGGGCGTGACGTTCTTTCCCTTTTGAGTTGTGAATCCTCAAAGAGGCCAACTCCGGATTGAACTTTCTTGCGTGTTGGCCCTCCCTAGGTTGAGAGTACTCCCTGGATGTGGTAGCTTGTACGGAGGTTATAAGGTGAATGGTGGTTAGGGCTTGCGTGATAAAACTGGCATGTTCCTTGATAAAAGACCTGAGCTATTATCTCGGTCTAAATGTCATGGTTACATGATCAGTACTTGCTTTTCCTGCGGTTGAGCTTGCTCCCGTAGTTGAGCCTTGTATCCGCCCTTGACTACTTGATAATTAAATTGTTCATATCTTGTTTATTTAACTTATTGATTATTTTATTTACTAAAATAATGAGTTTTTGATATGATTGCATGACTTGGACATTCACTGGGCTATTATAGCTCATTCCTTTTATTTGTTTTCCTTTACTCAGGTTTCCTGAAAAATTAAAACTGGAACGACTGGTTTTTTATTATTATAGATGTTTAGTTATTGTAATAGCCAAACAGTGTTAGGCTATCTTTGTGAAATTCATGTATATTATGACATGTAAACTTTTGATATAACTTGTACCTTTTCAGTAAATAATATGAGTGTATTTTATGTTATTCCATTTTATTTTATTTTAGTTTATTTATTTTGAGTTAATTACGCTCGGAGGTTTGCGTGAGTGCGTGATTCGAGTCCTGGCGAGAGCTAGACAGGCAGTCCACTAAGCCCTTTGGTGCGCCTCTAGGTAAGGTGGGGCTGTCACATGTCACGTCCTAAAAAATCGTAAGTAAAGGGTACTAGTGTACTGGTGGGGTCGTGATTGTCGCGTCCCGAAGAGACGATCCGGTCTGGTGACCCTTTTTGAAAAGATAGAGTTTTGAAAAAAACCGTGCGTGTGTGAGAAAAAAGTGTTATTTAGTAAAAAAAGGTATTTTAAAAAAAAAATAAGGTCGAGACTAAAAAATGCGACAGTTTTTGCCAACTAATTTTTTGAAAAAGGGTTTTATTTTAAAAGAAAATGGAGTTGCCACTTAGTACTGAGTTAGGGTGTACCAAATCACCCAAAAATCATTTAACAAAACTAAAAATAAAATCATTTAAAACCCTTTTCCAACTTCGGTCTACGAAAAACGAGAGAAAAAGGTCCGGGAGTCATATTTGAAGAAAGGGAAGGCAAAGGCTTGCGCCTAAGGCACCATTTCTACCTAGCTGAGGCTAGTTGCGAGATTTAATAAAAAATTTCCTAATTTAACCCTAGGTTCTATCGCGTTTGGATGTATCTATATGAATGCAAATCTTAAGTCTAAATGTGAATATCGGGAGGGTCGGCATGTTCCATCGAGGCTTGATCAAGATTATCACATTAATTGCGAAACCTGAGTCGAGACCTCGAGGGAGTCACGAGTGTGAATGCAAAATGAAATGCAAAAAAGGAAAGAAAAATAATAATATATATAGTAAGTGAAGAAAAAAGGTGGGTATGCAACATGACGGGTATGGGAGACTAATATCTTGTGACTGAATGTTTCTACTCACGAGGGGGGGGGGAACGGCTTGTATGCCACCGCTTCTCACGTGAGTAGACGACTATTTCTAGTCAAATTACGCAAATGTCCTAATTTCTAAGTGAGATGTAACCTAGGTGTCATGCATTTTAAAAATGTGTCAAAATAATAATAATAATAATAATAATAATAATAATAATAATAATAATAATAATAATAATAAAATCATGCCAAGTGGAAAGAAAAACTAAAAGTGTGTGGAATGAGATGTAAAATGCACACAAGTGCACCTAACACTAAAATGTCCTAAGGGTCCAGCGTTGGACTAGCCCGTTCTAAAAAATTCCACTAGCGTTGAACTAGCGAGAAAAGAATAAAGCTATAACTAGTGTTGGACTAGTGTGGTGACGGAATACCATAAATCATGAATTAAATATTCAAAGCGTGAATTAAAAGCAAATTAAATATATAAAAACATAAGATCACATAGGAGCACATAACACATAAGCCATAATATTCTAGATGCAAAAATCCTTAAGGAAAGCGGTAAAAGAAATAAACACATAAGCACACAAAAGCAAATAAACCCTAACTATTACTACCGGGAACTTAATTAACAATTTAAAAGGGAGGGAAATTAAAAATACCCTATCTATTACACTTTCTATCTAATTACACAATTTTTGCCTAAAATATGAGAAAAATAATCTAACTATTACATTGACTAATTAAATACAAAAAATACTACACCTTTTGCCAAAATAATAAAATTTGAAATTAAGTAACATAAAATAAATAAATATGCAAAAAGCATGTAAAATAAAAAATGTAAAATAAAATAAGAAATATATGAAGAAACACTGCATAAAAAATCACATAATGGCACATTGGGACACATAAAGATGAATTAATGAGGAATATGGATACTTCTTTGAAAACCCGGTACAAATACTACTCAAAATGAACAAACAAATTAAGATATCTCAATATAAAGCAATAAAGCATAAAATATGAAATATTGAATAAATTGGGGTAAACATGTAAATTCTATGAAACTAAAGGGACTGAGAGTAAAACTTTATAAAACATAAAGAGTAAAATTGAATCACGCAAATATAAGCGGTCTAAGTGCAAATTAAAGCAAATTAGGGACAAAATAATAAATTTCAACAAGAGTGAGGTAAAATTAACAAATTATAGCAATATGGGGTTACAAACGTAAATTTTAGCAAGTGAACGTGCATGATTGTAATATACAGGACCTAATTGAAAAGACACAAAATTCTAAGGAAAGGTCAATCTATTAAATATTAAGACTTTACATACAGTCAACAAAAATCTTGAAGGCGGATTGATAATGCTCAACGAACAAAAAGGACTACAATATAAATATTCACTTTATTATATATGTATATATAAAGATGGAAAATAAAAGTACCGTATTAAACTAAAACTAAATCAGTTATTTACATTAACTTAATTGACTAAGTTGATCAACTAAATTAAATAACTTAATTAAATTAAACAAACCAGACTATAAGTAAAATTGAACTAAATGAAAAAAAACTAAAACAAAATAAAACAAACGAATAGGAAGCTCCCAGGCCCCTCCCTAATATCGTCTTCTTCCTCCAAACAGAAAAATCTCTCTGTTTTCTCTCTTTTTTTTCAATGACTCACCTCTGATTGCTTTTCTAACTCTCCGATTCCCTTGTCCCGTTCTCTATCTCTCCCCTTCATCTCAGATTTTCTCTCTGCCTTTCTTTCTCTCACTCACCCTTCTCTGTTTCTCTTCTTCGCTGGCTCTCCCCTCTATTTTGTGTCTTTCTCTTTCTCCAGCCCTCTTTGCTCTTTCTCTGCTTCAATCACTGGCTTCCTCCTTATCTCTTTCAGTTCTCTTCCTCTGATCTTCTCAATTCTTCTCCTTCTGTCTTCTCTCTTACTTCTCTTTCAGTCTCACCAGCATCTCTTTTCCTTTTCCCTTGCTTTCTCTCGCCCGAATTCTCATCTCTCTCTCTCACTGTTCTCTCTTGTTTCTTCTTTTTTTTTTTTAATTGATTGCCCCTCTATTTCTTTTGCGTAGTGGTAGGGAGTTAGATTTGGCCATGGACAGAACGGTGAGACTGCAATGAAATTGGGCTGAGACTAGTAAATAATCGGTGAATTAGTGGGGCACGATGGTGGGCATGGGGTTGTTTGAAGGCTTTTGTTGTGATGGGTTGAGTTGGAGCAGTCGATGGTGGAGATGGAGGAGGATATGATGAGAGAAATGAGAGCGCCTATTGTTGGTGGTCCAATTGATGTTTAAGTTGCTATTTTTATGTGCAGGTTTGAGGAGGGGAAAATGGCGTGGGAAGGCTGCTTTGCTGCAGGTGGCGTTTGGGTGGTTGTGATTGTGATTGTGCTTGGTTATGGGTTTGTTTGGCTTGCTGGATCGGTGGTGCTTGGCAAGTGGGATTGCTGGTTGTTGTTGTGTGTGGCTGTGGAGCTGTTTCGGTAGTTTGGCCTTGAGGAAACAATGCCATGGCATTTGATTGAGGGTCAAGGGGATGCTGGAGTGGAAGCTGAAATTGATTTTTGCTAATGGGGGAATCATTTGGGTGGTTGTTCTGGGCTAGCAGATGACTGATGTGAGTTATAAAAGTGAGTGAAAATTTGGCGAATTGGGTGCCAATTCACTGCCCTTTTTTGCAGATTATTTGGTGCGTTGGGAGGATGATGCGTGGAGGCTAGGGTAGTGAGGAAGTAACTGGGTCGTGGTTTGGTGAAGGGGAGTTGGGACTGATTTTTTTTTAGCTTCAATGGTGAGATTAGAGTAGTAGAGGGTGTTTGAGTTTCTTTGAGTTGGAAAGGGGGATGGGCAATCGAGATGTGTAGTGATGGGATGGAGTATGGCTGCTAGATTGATTTTGTTTTGCAATTTTGGGGCTGGTTTCGTGATGGCAATGTGGGATGTTTGTGAAGGATTGAGGGCTGAAATGTCTAATTGTTTGCTTGGGTTGATTTTGGTTGTTATTGAAAGTGGTTGTGTCTAAAAATTGGGGCTGCGTTGGGCAGGGATTTTGGTGGTAATCTGGTGGAGGTTCTATAGAATTATTGATGAAAGCTTGGTTGAGAGGAAAAAAGAGAGGCCGGTTGTGATTTGGTGGAAAAAAATGGAAAGAAAACGTTGAATAAGAATAATAAATAGGAGAGACTAAATCCAGAACTACATGAAGAAAACAAACCCAGGATTGAAACAGAGAGAAAGAAAAGAAACCGGAAAGAAACAATAGAAGAAAATTTTTTAACTAAATTCTCAAATAAATAAACAAAGTTAACTAATTTTTACATAGAAAATGGATGAAGAAAGCATCAAAATAGAGAAGAACTCACCTTTTTTTGAAGTTGGAAGAGAATATGATGAACAGTAAAGGTTTCCTTGAAGAAGCGATGAACAGTAGCCCTCTTGAAAAGGAAACGGCTGAGTGTGTGTGGCTTGGTGTGTAATGTGTGTTTTGATCCTTAAAACATAAAAGTAAAACTGTTTTTAGGGTTTGCAATTTTCCTTATCTCTTTTTTTTGGCTAATTAAAGGGGTACTTATAGGCCACTTGTCTTGGTCACCAAGAATGCTATAAAATAACGAAAACGCCACCGGTAATAAAAATATTAATTTTATTTAAAAAAATATTTTTTAACCCCAAAAATTAAAAATTAATACAAAAAACTGATAGTAATCTCTAAAATTTTCAAAAAGAATTCAAAGTAGATTTCAAAAATAAAAGCTAGAGTTGAAAGCTGATAAAAACGAGCTTGGGGTGTGAAATGACGATTTTGCCCCTAGACAACGAAAATACACAAAAAATAGATATTAGCCTCCAAAAATTACCAAAAATTAAAAATAATCTTAAAACACTAGAAAATGGCTTTATGACTCAAAATATGACAAAAAATGAATTTGGACTATAAAATGACGATTTTGTCCTTGGACAATGAAAATTTGGAGAAAAATAGCTATTGACCTGAAAAAATCTACCAAAAATTAAAAATAAGCTTAAAACACTGGAAAATGCATTTATGACTCAAAAATTTATGAAAAATGAATTTAATTTGTAAAATGATGATTTTGCCCCTGGATAATGAAAATTTGGCTATTGACCTCAAAAATCAAGAAAATTTAGAAACATGCTTAAAGAATTAGAAAAATGAATTTGGTACTAAAGATGAGCTAAAATGGTGTTTGCGAAGCGAAATTATTGTTTTTCCCTTGTGCTGGTAAAATATGAAAGAATACCAATTAAACCCAGAAAAATCATAAGAAATTAACAAATTCACATGAAAGTAAAAATATGAATTTAAAACCCCCAAAAGCTAATAGAAAAATATTTATAGATAAAATTACTATTTTGCCCTCTAGATTATTAAAAAATTAAAATTTTGCCCCAAAATATAAACATACCCCTAATGTTTGAAAAATAAATAGTGTGTCAAAATTTGGTGTCTACATTTTCCTCTAACAAGACTAACTAACATGCCTTCTAACTCTAGTCAAAATTTTAGCCATGAATTCCAAGGTTTGCCACTCACATAAAGCATCAATTCTTATGCAAGTCCATACTAATCAAGTAGATCATAACTTAGTTAATCTACTATCAAAGAAAAGATCAAAATAAGGGGAAACCTCCTAATCATGAGCATAAATATTCATATATATAACAAGAGAATATAATATAACCATAAATCTTAAGTACTTAATGAAATCATAAGAAAAGCATTAGAAATCTTCAACTAAAACTTGAAAGAACTTGGAGTTTCTTGAATAATTTACCTCAAAATAGGTAGAGTTTTAGTTGAAGAAGAGTGAATGATTAGTCCCTTAAGAACCTTCAACTTTGAGCAAGAACTTGAGCTTGAAACTTGGAAAGAATTTGATGAAATTTGAGGGGATTTCTTTTCTAGTTAGGTTAAGCTTTTGGGGAAAGATTAAGTTAGTCTTTTAAGTGTTTAAAATGGTTGAAATTGAAGAGTATTTTGGGCATTATGGTGGCCGGCCAAGAGGAGCAAAAAGTGCAAGGAAATTTGAGCCAAAAAATTGAAAAGAATTGGTAAAAGTAAAAGCCAATAATAGGTGGCCATTCATGGTGCTAGGTGGCATAATCTCCTAAATATCTAAGTAATAGGTGGCCTTACTTTTCTAAATATCTAAGCATGGTTGGTAACATTTAATTGGTGTAATTTTCCTATGATTATCATCAAACATGTATTAATAATAATTCAAGAAATCAAATTGTAAAAGAAAATTGTACAATAACAACTAATAAGGAAATTTTTTCAATTAACATTCACAACATAGAAGCTAAGTTGTTTTGAGCTTCTAGGGTTTTACAGCCAGGACTAAAAATACGACAATTTGGCCAACTAATTTTAGAAAAGGGTTTTATTTAAAAATAGAGTCATCACTTGGTATTGAGTTAAGATGTTCTAAGTCACCTGAAAAATAGTTCAACAAAACAAAAGTAAAATTTTAGAAAAATCATTTAAAACCCTTTTCTGACTCCGGTCTACGAAAAATGAGTGAAAAAGGTTCGGGAGTCACATTTGAAGAAACGGAAGGCAAAGGCTTGCGCCTAAGGCACCCTTTTTACCTAGCCGAGACTAGTTGCGAGGTTTAATCAAAATTTACTAAATTAACCCTAAGTTCTATCACGTTTGGATGCGCCTATATGAATGCAAATCCTAAATCTAAATGTGAGTATCGAAAGAGTCGAAATGTTCTGTCGAGGCTTAGTCGGGATTAGCGCATTAATTGTGAGACCTGAGTCGAGACCTCGAGGGAGTCACTAGTGTCTATGCAAAATAAAATGCAAAAAGAAAAGAAAAATAGTAATATAGATAATAAGTGGTCGAAGAAAGTGGGTATGCAACATAATGGGTACGAGGGACTGATATCTCATGACTGAATGTTTCTACTCTAGGAGGGGAGAACAGCACGTACGCCATCGCTTCCCACGTGAGTAGGCGGCTATTTCTAGTTGGATCACACAAAATGACCTAAATTCTAAGTGAGATGCAACCTAGATGTCATGCATTTAAAGATGTGTCAAAAATAAATAAATAATAGTAATAATAATAAAAATCATGCAAAAATGGAAAGAAAACTAAAAATGTGTAAAGTGGGATGTAAAATGCACAAGAGTACACCTAACACTAAAATGTCCTAAGGGTCTAGCATTGGACTAGCCCTTTCTAAGGATTCCCACTAGCGTTGGACTAGCGGGGATATGATAAAGCTGTAAAACTCTAGAAGCTTAAAATTACGTAGTTTTTATGT
The DNA here is from genome assembly GCA_024721245.1 of Mitragyna speciosa. Lineage (NCBI taxonomy): Eukaryota > Viridiplantae > Streptophyta > Magnoliopsida > Gentianales > Rubiaceae > Mitragyna > Mitragyna speciosa. Next base: position 26,891,312 of record CM045561.1, read on the forward strand.
TATGAATGTTAATTGAAAATTTTCCTTATTAGTTGTTATTGTATAATTTTCTTTTACAATTTGATTTCTTGAATTATTATTAATACATGTTTGATGATAATCATAGGAAAATTACACCAATTAAATGTTACCAACCATGCTTAGATATTTAGAAAAGTAAGGCCACCTATTACTTAGATATTTAGGAGATTATGCCACCTAGCACCATGAATGGCCACCTATTATTGGCTTTTACTTTTATCAATTCTTTTCAATTTTTTGGCTCAAATTTCCTTGCACTTTTTGCTCCTCTTGGCCGGCCACCATAATGCCCAAAATACTCTTCAATTTCAACCATTTTAAACACTTAAAAGACTAACTTAATCTTTCCCCAAAAGCTTAACCTAACTAGAAAAGAAATCCCCTCAAATTTCATCAAATTCTTTCCAAGTTTCAAGCTCAAGTTCTTGCTCAAAGTTGAAGGTTCTTAAGGGACTAATCATTCACTCTTCTTCAACTAAAACCCTACCTATTTTGAGGTAAATTCTTCAAGAAATTTCAAGTTCTTTCAAGTATTTTATGCTTTTCTTATGATTTCATTAAGTACTTAAGATTTATGGTTATATTTTGTTCTCTTGTTATATATATGAATACTTATGCTCATGATTAGGAGGTTTCCCCTTGTTTTGATTCTTTCTTTGATAGTAGATTAACTATGTTATGATCTACTTAATTAGTATGGACTTGCATAAGAATTGATGCTTTATTTGAGTGGCAAACCTTGGAATTCATGGCTGAAATTTTGAGGAGGATATAAGGTGTTGGGTGTTAGGATTGTGTTCTTTCCTCTGAGTTGAGATTCCTCAAAGAGGCCAACTCTAGACTGAACAAACTGTTTTACCCTCCAGGGTTGAGATCTCACCTTGGAGTGGAAGTATTGAGGAGCTAAAGGTGCATGGGCGGTTTTGGGTACTGTTATATGATATTTATCTAATCATTGGCAAGGACCTGGTTTTCTTTATTGGTCTGAACACTATTGCCACATTATTATGCACTTGATACTCCCGCGGTTGATCTTGCTCCCGCGGTTGAGATGTATCCTTCTTTATTTGATCAATTGTTTACTAAACTTGTTGTTATACTGTTTCATGGAACATGTTATTTATTTGTTTATTTTTTTAATTGTCTTCCTGTGTGATTGCATGTGTGGGAACCTCACTGGGCTATTATAGCTCACCTCTTTTATTTGTTCTCCTTAAACAAGCTCCTGTTATTAAGGCTGGTGGTGAGGATTCAAGAGTAGTTCTTGGTGGGATTTTGTTAGTAAAAGGATGTTTGAGATTTTACCGTGTTAGTTGGGTGTTTATGATGTAAACTACTTAACAGGTACCTTTACTCTTAAGTTTGAATCATATGAATGTATTTACGAGTTTTCTATAGAACATCAATTGTTTCATGGATTCTAGTGCGTGCTTGACCTGAGTCTTGGCGAGAGTCAGGCAGGTAGTCCGCTAAGCCCTTTGGTACACCTTAGGGTAAGGTGGGGCTATCACAAAAGCCACAACTAGCGTTGGGCTAGTGTGGTGACGGAATAATAAGAACTAATAAAACATAAATCAAAATAATAAAACATAAATTGAAAGCAAATAGACATATATAAAGACATATAAGAGCACATAAAAGCACATAACACATAGACATAATATCTAGATGCAAAATTCTAATGAAAGCGGTAAAACAAATAAGCACGTAAGCACGCAAAAGCACACGAGCCCTAACTATTACACTGGAGAATTTAGCTTTTAAAGGGAAAAAAATTAAAATAACCTATCTATTACACTTTCTATCTAAATACAAAATTTTTGTTAAAAATATGAGAAATATTACCTAACAATTACATTGGCTAGCTAAATACAAAATATAGTACATTTTTTACCAAATAATAAAAATTTAAAAAATTAAAAAAAAGCATAAAGGAAATAAATACACCAAAAACATGTGAAATAAGAAATATATGAAGAAAAATGCATAAAAATCACGTAAGACACATTGGAGAATATAAAGAAAAAATAACGAGATATATGGGGTACCTCTCTTCGAAAACCCGTAAATGAACGAACAAGTCAAGGCACCACTATTTAAAATAATAAATCAAAATATGAAAGGCCAAAAATTATGGTAAAAGATGTAAATTCTATTAAGCTAAAGGGTCTAAAAACAAATTGTAACTTAAAGGGGCTCAATGGTAAAATTAAAAATTTACACAAAGTGGGGGGATAAAACAGTAAATTAAAGCGAATTGGGGGAACACAATAATAAATTTCATTAAAAGTGAGGTCAACAAAACATAAATTCCAGCAATGATGACAGTTTTAAAAATGAAATTCTAGCATTCATAAAGATCCAAAAATAAATATTTACTGTATTACAAAAAGAACACATCAATACAGAAAAATGTCAGACAAAAATAATGGCTAAATCAACTAATTCTATTATCTTGATCAATTAAACTAATTAACAAAATTATAGCTAAACTGAATTAAACAAATTAGAAAACAAACTGACTGATTAATTTAGTTTAATTAACTAAGTTAAAAGACTAAATGAAGGCCAGACATGGATTTCCCAACTAGAATAAAACCTAATAAAAAAAAGTCCCAATTCACACCCCAAACTCAATTTTCTTTCTGTTAACAAAGATATTCTCTCCCCCCCCCCCCCAAACTTGTTCTTCTCTTTCGCGTCTCCATCTCTCTGTCTCGCTTCTCTTAACCTCTCTTCTCTCTGGCTCACTCTCTTCTCTGATTCCTCTCATCCTCGCCGAATCTCTTCCCTCTTCCTCTCTCCTCGAACTCGATCTCTCCCTTTGATTTATGTGGCTCTATCTCTTCCATTTGATTTGTTTCTCCCACTCTCTCTCACTCACTCTCTCTGCTCTCTCACCGATTCCCTTTTCTAAATTCTCTCCACTTCCCCACTTCTTCAGCTTCTCCCTCAGTGTTCTTTTTTGTTTACTCTTACTTCTATCTTCTTCCTTCTGATTTCTCTTTTTCTCGTGCTCTCTGTCTCTCTCTATCTCACCCCCTTTCTTACTAATCATGGGGATTTGGGGAGGTTTTCAGCTGCAGGAAGGCTGACCTGATGCTGTTGGTGACTGAAATTGGGTGTTTGAGGGGTTGTTCGTTGGTGCGCTTGTGGTGTGGGATTCACTGGTGGATTGTTGCGATAGCAGGGAAGGGATTGAGCTAACAGATAAACTGGTGGTTGGTTTGGGCAGTGAGTGTTGGTTTGCTTGTGTGTGTAGGTTGCGTTTGGGATGGGCTACGATGGAATTGGGTTGATTTGCGTGGTTTTGGAGGCTGGTTGTGGTGGGTCTAAGTGGGCAATGGGACTGTTTTGGGCAATTGCAGGGGGTCGGTGGTGATGTTTTCAGAGGCAGTTGATTGTAATAACTGGATGGGGAAATTGTGGGCTGGTTGGAGGGTTGCTGGTTGTTTGGCCGATTATGGATGATGGCTTTTGGGTTCTGGTCAAATCCTAATTTGTTGTGTATGTGGCTGTGTGAGTGTGTTTGGTAATTTTTGATTATTTTTACGGGCGGTGGAGGATGGTTGTAGAGATTGAGGGGCATTGATGGAGGGACTGTTGAAATTGGGTTGGAATCTGGTTTGGTAATAAGCTGTGAATTTTAGGGGGCTTGGGTGGTTTGGTCGAACAGTGATAATGGTTTAGGCTGCTTTTGTTGTCGGTTGTCGTTGTTCTCTGCAAGTGATGGGCTTTGTGGAGAAGATGGTAGGCAGTGATGGAAGAAGGGAATTAACCGGTGGTGGCTCTGTGTGTAACATCCTAGAAATTCATATAAGAATTATTTAATTCATGTATGTCCATTAGTAGAAAAAAATATAGAGAAAAGAAAAAGAAAATGGGAAAACCTAAAATGTACTTAAAAGAGAAAATTCTTTTATTTGGAGTTTAGTATTAATTCTTGATTTATTAGTTGGAAGATTTCTTAAGTTAATTAGGTTAATTGACTAAGATTCTTTCATTATTAAGTGGGACTACCTAAGTAGTAAATTTGGATTAATTTCATTGGACCATTAGTTTATTATAGTGTTTAATTTTGACTAACTAACTCTACCATTATTAAGCCTTTTGACTAATTGAGCTTTAGTTCAAAAATTAACTCAAAATTTCACTTAATTTCTTGTCTTTTTCCCTCTCCTCATGGCCGGCCCTCTCTCCCCTATTTTTCTCTCTTTTTGCTTTAATTTTTGTGCCATAAGTTTGTTAATTACTAGTAGATAAATGATTAAAATCATCACCAATCAAAATCAACCAAGTTGGTCACTATTTCATTAAAAGCATAACACCTAGCATGACTCTTGTCTTGCTATAATTGGTCATTCTTTTCCCCATTATTTTCTTTATTTCTTTTCCATTTTCTTGGCCTATTTCTCTCTCTTTTCTTCTCTTCTTGGCCGGCCCTCCTACTTCACCTTCTTCTCTCTTTAGTTTTCATCTTCTTGAAGCTTTCTCTCCAAACTTTGGACAACTTCACCATAGAAAGTGAGCTTCTTTTCTTCCTAAGCAAAGTTCTAAGCTTGTTTAAGGTATCTACTATGAACTTTTGCTATTAATTTCAAGTTTTATTTAGTCTTTTGTACTAGTTTAATACTAGATTCTTATTACTACAACTTGAAGATTTAAGTTTGAAATGAAGTTTTACTTGTTAGATTAAGTGTTCTCTTGGTTAGATAGACTAGTAGATAGCATTTAAACCTTGAAATTTCATGTATTATATGTTACTTGGATGAAGAAACTTGGGCTTGAAATCTTGAATTTGAGTGAATTTTGAGTGAAATTGAGTTGGAATTAACATAGAAGTTGTAGAACTTGTTGAAAGTTGGATTGGATGGCTGTTTTCTTTGCAGGTTAAAATTTTGGGTTAGTCCGATTATAGGGGAAATGCTGCCGAAATTTCGGTAAAACCTAAGAAGTAAAAGTGAATAGGCTATGATTTAAAGCTATATAAGTTGTAATTTAGTGATTTGAACGTGCAAAAATTTCCGAAGATGAATTATTAGCGAATTGAATCTTTTCGAGCAAAACCCTAAAAATTTAGAAAACCCTAATTTTGAAAACTCTAAACCCTAGGGTAAAACCCTAAACTCCAAAACCCTAGAAAGTAAACCCTAGAAAGACTTGGGGTATTTCTCAAATTTTCTTATTAAATTACTTAGATTTTAGTCAGGTTTTTATACGACTATTTTCTCTTGAATTTCAGGATCCGGAAGTGATACCCGACCATTTTACGAAATCTTTTCTTAGGCACTTCAGGTGAGTGTCTCTATGTGTGCATGATGCATGAAATGCTTTGTCACACTTGAGAATGTTATATCATGAAATATTATGTTATACTTGTAATTGTTATTTTATGACATGTGTTACTTGAGGAAAGATGTGTACTTTATCACATCTATTCCGCAATGTGTTACATGCTTTCGTGATCAAATGTGTTACTTGTGCTTGAGGCTACCGTGACTAACTTCACCATTACTTCACGGTTAGTCAACCGGACGTGCGTGGGAGGATATAAGGTGCTGGGTGTTTTAGGGCGTGTTGTTCTTTCCCCTTGAGTTGTGAATCCTCAAAGAGGCCAACTCTGGATTGAACTTTCTTGCTCGCGTGTTGGCCCTCCAAGGTCGAGATTACTCCCTGGATGTGGTAGCCTGTACGGAGGTTATAAGGTGAACGGTGGTTAGGGTCTTGCTTGTTAATACTGGCATGACCTTTGGCAAGGACCTGAGCTATTATCTCGGTCCTAACGTCATGGTTACATGATCAGTACTTGCTCCTCCTGCGGTTGAGCTTGCTCCCGTAGTTGAGCCTTGTATCCGCCATTGACTATTTGTTAATTAAATTGTTCATACCCTGCTTATTTAATCTTGTCAATTATTTTGTTTTATAAAATAATGAATTCCTAGGTATGGTTGCATGACTTGGGCACTCACTGGGCTATTATAACTCATCCCGTTCATTTGTTTTCTTTAACCAGGTTTCCCAAAATACTAAAGCTGGAAAAGCTGCTTTTGGATATAGTAAATGTTTTGTTCATGTATTTTGATAGCCTAACTGTGTAGGCTTTTATTTTAAATAAGATGTATATTTTGGGATGTAAACTTCTTGTGATACTTGTACTTTCGAATGAATTAAATGAACGTATTTCATTATGAATGTATTTTATTTTGGGTTAAGTACGCTTGGATGTTTGAGTGAGTGCGTGATTCGAGTTCTGGCGAGAGCTAGGCAGGCAGTCCGCTAAGCCCTTTATTGCGCCTCTGGGTAAGGTGGGGCTGTCACACTGTGGGTTTGTAATTGACGAATTTAAGAGCATTTGTTCTTGATTGTTTGTGGTTTGCTGTCGGAGATGGGACTATTGGTGGTGTAGGTTTTAATTGTGGTGGAGTGGAGTGATTTGGAACAGTGGTGAGGCTTTGCTTTTGGTTGGCTATATGGTGGTGAAATCAGTGAGATTCTTGTCAATGTATGTATCGGTTTGGCTTGGCTGATGAGATGAGGGAATTGGGTGGTTGTTCTAGTAGGTTTGGATGACATTTTTCTGTGATGATAGAAGAGTTGCTGATGGTGGGAATTGATGGTAGACAGTTGTCGAACGGTGGAGGAAGAAGAGAGAGGGATGGTGGTGGAAAGAGAGAAGATGGTGGAGAATAAAAAAAATGGGAAGAAGAAAACCAGAAGCAAAAAAAAAAAAAAAAAAACAAAATAATCCAAACATCCAGCAAAATCCAAAGAGAACAAAAACTAAAATCCCAAATGACTGTAATCAAATTTGCATGAAGAAATGAAAACAATAATGGATCAAAATAAAGAAAAAGGACTAAGAAATTACCTCTTGAAACTTGCAAATAACTTTGATGATGAATAGTAGATTACGGTGAATAGTAACACCCAATTTTTGATGAAGATGAACAACGAACAGTGAAAGCAAAATGTAAGTGATGGCTGGTTTTTGTGTATTGTGTGTTTTTTTTGGTGAGAAATTGTATGTTTTGATCTTTAAAGCCTAAAAGTAAAAGTGTTTTTAGGGTTTTTGATTCTTCTTTTTTTTTTTTCTGATTTAAGGGGGGTATTTATAGGGCAATTTATCTTGGTCACCAAGAACACTACAAAATAACAAGTTACCATCGGTAATAAAAATTCTAATTTTATTTAAAAAAAATATTTTTAACCCAAAAAATTTAAAATTTATACAAAGAAATGACAGTAATCTCCAAAATTTTCTAAAAAATTTGAAGTAGATTTCAAAATAAAGGTTAGAGCTTAAAACTGATTAAAAACATGTTCAGGGTGTGAAATGATTATTTTGCCCCTAGACAACGAAAATGCACAAAAAATAGCTATTGGTCTCGAAAAATTATTAAAAATTAAAAATAAGCATAAAACTCTAGGAAATGCATTTATGATTCAAAAATTGGCGAAAAATGAATTTAAATTGTAAAATGACGATTTTGCCCTTGGTCAACGAAAATACACAGAAAAATAGCTATTGACCTCGAAAAATTACGAAAAATTAAAAATAAGCTTAAAACCCTAGGAAATACATTTATGACTCAAAAATTGGCAAAATTAATGAATTTAGGCTATAAAATGACGATTTTGCCTCTGAACGCAGTATTTACAGAAAAAATAGCAATCATCCTAGAAAAAATAAAAAAAATTTAGAAACATGCATAAAGAATTAGAAAAATAAATTTGGGACCTAAAATGAGCTAAAATGGTGTTCGCGAGATGAAATTATCATTTTGTCCTTGTTCTGGTAAAATATAAAAAATACCAATTAAATATGAACAAATTACAGAAAAATTAAAAAAATACGTACAAAAGTAAAAATATGAATTTAAAATCTCAAAACTAATAAAAAATATTTACAGTTAAAACTTACTATTTTGCCCCCCGAAAAATGATTTTGTTCCACTTTTTATTAAAAATTAGAATTTGACATCAAAAAATACAAACATACTACCAATGTTTGAAAAATAAATGATGTGTCAAAATTTGGTTGCTACAGTTTGCCCCTCTTTGTCAGGAATCTCGTAGAGATTTCAGACAAAGACATAAACAACACCAAATTTTGACTCACCTAATCTACAAACAGATAAGAATGTAAAACATAGAGATGCGAAAAGTGAAAAGCGATGTCCAAGCTGTTGGACAAAATAAATTCATATGGAAATGTAAAACATAGAGAAATTTAAACAAATGCTAAACATAGTATTCAACTTAACTCAAAATTTGTTTTTTCTCTTTTTCTCTCTTTTTTTTTTTAAAGAATAGAGGATTAAGCCTACCGAAAACTGAAGATGTAAGCTGGTGAAACGAAAACACAATATGCAAATTACTAGACACCTTAAAACAACATGCAGTATGCTGGATATATGCTAGATAATTACCAGTTGAATTAAAATTTTGAAAAAATAAAACATGCAAATGAGGTGCAGACTGACAAATGAATGTATGAATATGAACAAAAATGCAGAGTTTTAGATGCCAGACAAACATAAACAGAAAAGTAAATCTAACGGACGAGTTGGAGCATAACAGAACCTAAAACCCAACGAATGAGTTGGGACTTGACAAAAAAGTAAACCCAATGGACGAGTTGGAATCCAACGGACGAGTTGGAACATAACAGAAATTAAAACCCAACGGACGAGTTAGGGCCTAATGAACGAGTTGGGATTTAACAGAAAAGTAAACCTAACGGACGAATTGGGGCCCAATGGACAAGTTGGAACATAACAGAAATTAAAACCCAACGGACGAGTTGGGACTTAATTAGAAAAGTAAACCCAACGGGCGAGTTGGGACTTAACAGAAAAGTAAATTCAACGGACGAGTTGGAACATAAGAGAAATTAAAACCCAACGGACGAGTTGGGGCAAACAGACGAGTTGGGCCAAACAGACGAGTCGAGACTTAACAAAAAAGTAAACCCAATGGACGAGTTGGGGTCCAACGAACGAGTTGGAATACAATAGAAATTAAAACCCAACGGACGAGTTGGGACTTAGCAGAAAAGTAAACCTGACAGATGAGTTGGGGTCCAACAGATGGGTTGGAACATAACAGAAATTAAAACCCAATGGACGAGTTAGCGCTTAACAAAAAAGTAAACCAAACAGACGATTTGGGACCCAACGGACGAGTTGCGACTTAACAGAAAAGTAAATCCAACGGACGAGTTGGGCTCCAATGAACGAGTTGGACATAATAGAAATTAAAACCCAATGGACGAGTTGGGACTTAACAAAAAAGTAAACTCAACGGACAAGTTGAGATCCAACGAACGAGTTGGAACATAATAGAAATTAAAACCCAACGGACGAGTTGGAACATAACAAAAATTAAAACTCAACGGACGAGTTGGGGCCCAACGGACTAGTTGGAACTTAACAGAAAAGTAAACTCAACAGACGAGTTAAGGCCCAACGGACGAGTTGGGGCCCAATAGAAAAATAAACCCAATGGACGAGTTGAAACATAACAGAAATTAAAACCTAACAGACGAGTTGGGGCCCAACGGATGAGTTGGGACTTAACAGAAAAGTAAACCATAGTGTGAGATATACTAGTCAGAACCAAAACAAAAAAAACAATAAACATGTATTGATTCAGAAAAGTAAGACATGATGAAGTGATCCAGGTTGCTAGACAAAATGCATGAATGCATAATCCTAGAGTGATGAATAAAATGCAGTGTCTAGACTGCTGGACTAAAGAAGCATGATAAGATCTTGGTTGCTAGACAAAAATGCATAGAGAAATTTAAGATACAAGAAAACTTAAAAAACAACTGTCGACCATTGCATCCAAATCAACTCAAAAAATCAAAATTTTCAAAAAATTTTGCCCCAGTGTATGTCATCCAATTGACTTGACATTACCCTTTTCGAGATGTGGTATCATGTAAAAACATCAAAACCCATTTAAACTCAACTTCCTCCAAAAATTTTCATTCTAGTATAAATCAGTCTTTCCAAAATTTTGCCTCAAGAACGAAGCATCAAAATCAAATTTTTTCTCAAAAAATTTTTTTGCCCCAGTATCAATTTTGAGATCAATTCTTGAATTGAATTTTGCCTTAAGCAGGAAGTATCCATATCAAATTTTTCTCAAAAATTTGCCCCAGTGTCAATTTTGAAATCAACCTTTGAATTAAATTGTGTCTTTGATCAAACCATCAATAATTTGAAAGAATTGTCACCAATTTTTATCCTTGACGAAGGCCTTATTGGAAGGTAGTGTGATCACACCTGCAAAAAAGCAAAACACCGCCAATAGCAATAGTGATACCGCCACTTGACGGTCCCTTGACTCCACTAGTGTATATAAACATGAGTAGTCCCATTTCAAACCTCTTATACGGCCTCTTACTTGACTTTCTTCAAGTTTTTCGAATTCAATGGCCTTCGATTAATAATTCGAATCAAATCCCCCAAATAGTCTTGCCATTCATGTATAACTCTCACTTCTAATAAATTTAGGATTGCCTTTGCTTTTATTTCAAATTTAAACAAAGCAAATGTCAAAATTTTCAAAACATGAATTGGTCAAAAAATGCTTCACATGCAATAATGTAAAAGAAATTATGTACAGTAAAGAACACGAAACACGCAAAGATTAAATGAAATAAAATTAAATAAAAGATTTTTCAAAACAATTGATTTTGAAATGATGGCTTAAAAGATGCCTTTTTGTGAGACCCTCAAAAAGTCCCACATTGGTGGGAGGAAAAGAAAATGATTTGTATATAATATCCTACGTTTGGGCTACTTAATAACTTGGCTTAAGTATTTTGAGCCCGTAGTTTAAAAGCTCAAAAGTTATTGGGCCAGCCCAAACGTGAGATGTTACAAATGGTATCAGAGCGAACCTTGTGTGGTCTCTGCACGAGGTGAGATTGGGCCTATGGTATTTGGGCCGGACTACGCAAGAAAGTAGAGGAACTAAGTGCTGTGCGGGGCTAAGTGCTACGTCGACCTAAGGGTGGGAGCCACCTCTAGAGCCCGTACGAGCCACCTCTAGAATCCAATACAACTAAGTGGACAGTCCGGATTATGATATGGATTGGGCTTTGCGAGGACGCAAAGCCTAATAAGGAGGGGTGAATGTGAGACCCTCAAAAAGTCCCACATTGGTGGGAGGAAAAGAAAATGATTTGTATATAATATCCTACGTTTGGGCTACTAAATAACTTGGCTTAAACATTTTGAGCCCGTGGTTTAAAAGCTCAAAAGTTATTGGGCCAGCTCAAACGCGGGATGTTACACTTTTGATCTTCGGATGTCATTCCTATTCGAATTCTTTCACTTGTGACCCTTCAGCTATTGTATTTATTCGACTATAGTGTCCTTTCGGAGCATCAGCTTTAGAGGGAGAAATGAACTGCAGCATCCGAACTTGAGATGGTCTTTCACCTTTTTATTGAAACAGATTGGAATGTGAAAACATTTTAGCATTAGTAAGGCAATCCTCCCTTGATGGATTGGGGACAGATTTGTTAACATCATATGCCCCTGTGATTTGCAAATTTTCTTTTTAAAATCATCACAAAATGCAGATGGAAGCCGATAACGTTCTTGGCTTATAAAATGGGGTGGGTAATGTGCTGAAAAAGTTGAGGATTGTAGACACCAAATTTTGACACACCATTTATTTTCAAATACCGGGGGGCATGTTTGCATTTTTTAGGACAAATTTTAAATTTTTAATAATCTCACGGGGCAAAATAGTAATTTTATCTGTAAATATTTTTCTAACAATTTTTGGGGGCTTTAAATTCATATTTTTTACTTTTATATGAATTTATTAATTTCTTATGATTTTTCTAGATTTAATTAGTATTTTTTATATTTTTACCAGCATAAGGGCAAAATGGTAATTTCGTCTCGCGAATACCATTTTAGCTCATTTTAAGTTCCAAATTCATTTTTCAATTCTTGAGGCATGTTTCTAAATTTTCTTGATTTTTTCATAGACGATTACTATTTTTTCTGCAAATTTTCATTGCCCAAGGGCAAAATCGTTATTTTACAGATTAAATTCATTTTTTGTCAAATTTTGAGTCGAAAAGGCATTTTCTAGTGTTTTAAGATTATTTGTAATTTTTGATAATTTTTTGAGAACAATAACTATTTTTCTGTGAATTTTCATTGTCCGAGGGCAAAATCGTCATTTTACAAATTAAATTCATTTTTCATAAATTTTGAGTAAAAAATGCATTTTTGGGTGTCTTAAGCTTATTTGTAATTTTTGATAATTTCCTGAGGTTAATAGCTATTTTTTGTGTATTTTCGTTGTTCAGGGACAAAATTGTCATTTTACCCCCCGAGCGCGTTTATATCAGTTTTGAGCTCTAATTTTTATTTTGAAATCTATTGTGAATTCTTTTTGAAAATTTAGAGATTTTTGTCAGGTTCTTTGTATTAATTTTTAATTTCAGGGTTAAAAAATATTTTTTTCAATAAAATTAGTATTTTTTAATACCGGTGACATTTCCGTTATTTTACAGCATTCTTGGCCAACAAGACAAATGAGCTATAAATACCCCCTTTGTATCATCAGAAAGAAGGGAGAAAATGAAAAAAAAAACCCTAAAACACACTTTGATTTTAGCCTAGAAGATCAAAACACACATTTTACACTCAAAAACACACACTAAGCCGTCACTTTCTCAAAAACACACACTAAGCCGTCACTTTAAAAAGCTGATTTACTGTTCATCGTCTTTCTCAAAGAGGCCTGTTGCTGTTCATCAGATTTTTTTTTTCACCCTTAAAAGGTAAGTTCTTTGTTTCTTTCTTTGTTTTACTTCACTTTTCTTTCATTCTCCTACATGAATCTGATTATGTGGATCATTTATTTGACTTTGGTTGAATTTATCTGGTTTGTCAAATTCTCATTTCTGGTTTACGTTTCTGTGTTTTCTTTCTATTATGATTTTGGGTTTGCTTTTAAGATCTGGGTTCAATTCTTCTCTCATCGTCTCTCCCTCCTCCCTTCACCGCACCACCACCTGTAAACAACCAAATAACCATCACAACCCATGAAAGTCTCTCCCAATCGGCAACCTGTAAAACTCACCCAGAACCCCAAACAGAACCCACAAACGCGTCCTATTACCACCCATAAGCTCTCCACCGCAATCCAAGTCCACCACCAGACTCAATAATCCCCTCTAACTCACCGCCAATGCCCACAACCTTAGTCATCTGAACTACCCAAACTGCCACAAACAGCCCCAAAATATCATCAATTGAGCAGCTTCGCCGCAACCAGTTCACCATCCTTTGCCCAACAACCAACATCTCTGCTCCATCTCCAAGCCACCACCACCGTTCATCTCTGCCCGACCTAATACCAACACTCACAACCTGCAAGGAAAATCAAAACAAGGCAAGACGCAGTCACAACAGCCCAAAAATCAAACCACCTTTGAATGCCATCAGAACACCATCATCTCTGTTCCACCAGCTCATGGAACCCAATTAGCCACCAACAACCGCAATCATCATCACAATAACACAGAAATTCTCACATAAATCATAGAATTCCTGCAAACTCTTACACAGGCATATGTTCACCGACCGTGTACACACACTGCTAACACAAAGTACACACAGAAATTTCCCACATACACACACATTCATACACAGAACACACAAACAATACATACACACACACAGATTCCAGCACACACAGAACACACAAACAATACTCACACATGCACAGACGCACACACAGAACACACAAACAATACTCACATATGACTGCCCACACACACCTTCGGATACACACAAATGTCCACACACACACACACACACCAACGTGCAATTGATCAAACAACCACTCTCAAGCCAGTTACCATAAACCTGCAAAAACCCAAAAAACAAAAACCAATTCCAATAAATAACAGGGTCTACAAAATCACAGTCCCAGTCACAAAAACCAAGCCCAATCCCACGCCACATCATAGCTACTCCAAAAACCCAATTTCACCGAGCCACCTCTGAATTATCCCTAAACACCATAGAAACAGGGAGGGGTTTCCGGAGAAGAGAAAGAAAGAAGAGTGAGGGAGAGGGAAGAAAAAGCTATCGAGGGAGGAAGAAACTGAACTGGAGAGAGTCACAAAAAGAGAAGGATAAGGGAGAGAAACAGAGAGCAACCGGAATAAAAAAGAGAGAGAGGGGGGGGGGAAGGGATTAGCAAAGAGTAATGGAAATAGAGAGTCAGACAGAAAAATGGAGAAGAGAGCAAAGAGAAATAGGGGAATCTTAGAGAGCGGAGGGAGAGCAGAGAAGAAGAGAAAAACTGGAGTGAGAGAGAGAGAGAGAGTGGCGAGGAGAAGAGAAATCGAAATCAGGGAGGGAGAACAGAAGAGAGAGAACGAAAGAGCGTGAGTGAGAAGAACGGGAAAGAGAATAGACAGAATCGGAGGGGAAGAAGGAAGAAGAAGTAGGGAGAAAGGGAGATGGACCGTGAGAGAGATTTCGAGAGAGAGGAAAGAACAGAGGAAGAAAATCGAAAGAAACAGAGGGGAGTGATATGAAGAAAGACAGAGGGAGAACGCTGGTGAGGGAGAGAAATATAGAGGGCTAAAAAAGAGAAGGTGAAATCAGATGCGAGAGAGAAGAGAGATGCAGAGATTCGGTGGAGAAGTTGCAGAGATAAAGAGAAAGGAAGACAGAAATTCGGACGGGGAGAGAGTGAGAGTAGAAGAAAGAGAGGGAATTTTGGGAAAATATTAGAAAGCGAATTTAGGGATTTAATTTTTATGACCTTTTAGTTTTTTTTTTAGTTTATGTAATTTCCTAATTAGTTGTGATTTTGTTTTAATTTTTTTGCTTAGATTAAGTTTAGTTATTAATTAATTTTTAACTTGATTAAGTAATTTCAGATAATTAATCTAGTTTAGTCTTACTTATTCCTACATAAAATAATATTTATGTTAAAGTCCCCTTTTCCTTTTGTATTGACAATTTTGCCTCTAAAGATTTATTACTTTATGCAATTGAGTCCTTGCCTTTCATAAATTGACCCCTCCTAATTCTAATTTCTTTTAATCAAGTTTTTATTAATTGCAATTAAGCCCATTAGTTGCTGAAATTTATATTTTGTGCCCTTTTACTTGCTTAAATTTACATTTCCCCCCCCCCCCCCGGTTTATGTGAATTTTTTAAGTTTTACCCCTTGAGTTTTATTGAATTTTATTTTTTCCCCGTAGTTGTTAGAATTCATTTTTTTTTATCTTAATTCGTCAATAGTTATATATTTTGGGTTTTATTTTGATTATACCGAGATGCTTTGACTTGTTTGCTCATTTTGAGTAGTATTAGTACCGGGTCTTCAAAGAGGTATCCCGATCTCTCATTATTTTTCTTTTATGTGCTCTAACGTGTTCTAATGTGATATTTTATGCAAATTTTTTATGCGTTTCTCATGTTATGCACTTTTTGCGTATTTATTTATTCTTGCGTTATAAAATTTTAAAATTTTATTATTTTGACGAAAAAATGTAATATTTTTGTATTTGGCTAGTCAATGTAATAATTAGATTATTTTCCTCATATTTTAGCAAAATTTGTGTAATTAGATAGAAAATGTAATAGATAGGGTATTTTTAATTTTCCCCGCTTAAATTGTAAATCAAACCCCCCCGATGTAATAGTTAGGGTTTATTTGTTTTTGTGTGCTTGTGTGCTTATGTGTTTTACTGCTTTCTTTAGGATTTTGCATTTAGATATTATGTCTATGTGTTATGTACTCCTACTTGGCTTTATATGTCTTTATATGTTTAATTCGCTTTTAATTCATGCTTTACTATTTAATTCATGTTTTATTGTTATTCCGTCACCACACTAGTCCAACGCTAGTTGTGGCTAATCGTTTCCCCGCTAGTCCAAAACTAGTGAAAATCCCTAGAAAGGGCTAGTCCAACGCTAGACCCTTAGGGCATTTTAGTGTTAGGATCATTCGTGTGCATTTCACATTTCACACACTTTTAGTTTTCTTTCCATTTAGCATGATTTTATTGTTACTATTATTATTCATCATTATTATTATTATTATTTTGACAACATTTTCAAAAATGCATGACATTTAAATTGCATCTCACTTAGACTTTAGGACATTTGTGTGATCCGACTAGAAATAGTCGCCTACTCACGCGGGAAGCGGTGACGTACAGGCCATTCCTCTCTCCGTGAGTAAGAATATTCAGTCACGAGATATTAGTTCCCCGTACCCGACATGTTGCATACCCACCTTCTTTCTTCACTTACTATATATTATTATTTTCTTTCTTTTCGCATCACATTTTGCATAAACTCGTGATTCCTTCGAGGTCTCAATTCGAGTTTCGCAATTAATGCAATAATTCCGACCAAGCCTCGACGAAACATTTTGACCCTCTCGACACCCACATTTAGACTTAGGATTTGCATTCATCTAGATACATCCAAAACGCGATAGAATCCAGGGTTAATTTAGGGAATTTTGATTAAACCTCGCAACTAGCCTCGGCTAGGTTGAAAGGGTGCCTTAGGCGCAAGCCTTTGTCTTCCCTTTCTTCAAATGTGACTCCCGAATCTTTTTCTCTCGTTTTTTCGTAGACCGGAGTCGAAAAAGGGTTTTAAAATGTTTTTCTAAAATTTTTATTTTTATTTTTATTAAATGGTTTTTCGGGTGACTTGGTACACCCTAACTCAATACCAAGTGGCGACTCCATTTTTTAAAAATAAAATAAAACCCTTTTTCAAAATTAGTTGGCGAAACCTGTCACATTTTTAGTCCCGGCCTTGTTTTCTTTTAAAATACCATTTTTTTAAAAAAATACACTTTTTCTACTAAAAATTTAATTTTTCACAGACGCGCATGATTTTTTTCAAAAACTTATTTTCGAAAGGGTCGCCAGACTAGACCGTCTTTTCGGGACGCGACAGTTAACGACCCCACTAGCACACCCCGTACACCCTTTTGCTCACGATTTTTCAGACGCGACAAGGATGGAATGCAGGATTTATGAAGGGTTTGAACAATTTGAAATCGCATTTGCAGAGAAATTTGTCCCAATTTTGACTGTTTCCATTTTTACAAATTTTTCACCCCAACTTTGCTGTTGGCTTTTGGGGTTCTTTTCCTCTCATTTTCATTTTTCAAAATATTTGCCCCAATTTTACTTATTTTCTTGGGCTTTGTTTTCCAATTGTCTTCCTTTCTCTTCCCTCTCTTTTTTTTCTTTTTTTTTTGTTTTTCTCTCTTTTTTTTTTTGATACACAAGTTGAAATAAAATTTGTCCCAGTGTGGGATGAAACTACTACAAAGTTGCCCTAGTGTGGGGTGTGACCTTCAAGTGGATTGTCACGTGAAAATCACATATTCTGGAGGCTCAAAGGGTAAGCTAGAGAAGAAAAACTTTTTTTTTTCAAAAAAGAAAGATGACCAGGCTTTGATCCATCTCTTTTGCAACAATTCTTAAAAGAAAATTTACTAAATCAAATGAGAAAGTCCTTTATGGTGTCTGAACCAATGATCGAGGGAAATATTGACCATTCACTTCTGCTAGAAAGTGGTAATGCTTCTGCTCTTTTTCTTTCAGGATGAGAGATTGTGCTTCAACTGATCTGGACTTTATTCAAATGTGATTAACCTACAAAACTCCCAAAGGCTTATGTGTCAATCAGCTCAAAATTATTTCTGCCTTAAAGTTCTAAATTTGAATGAAAAATATAATGAAAGTGAGTCAGATTCACACCAAAACAAGCAACTTAGAAGTATAATTTTGACATTTGTCAATTCCCCACACTTGAATCATTGTTTGTCCTCGAATTATTTGGAAAATGTGAGATCAATCAATGATTCAAGCATCAAAATCACACATGTGCATTCTAAAATGTACTTTCTCAAGACTGGGTAAAAACCATTATGCAATTTATCGTCTTATTTTTAATACTCATAATATCAAGTAAAGGGGAAGAAATTATATCACAATTAAGCAAGTCCAACTTAATTTCTTTGCGTTACTGAACTTCATAAGCAAATGTATCATATGATCAATCAAAGTGTTTCGCATGTCTATGATCAATTTCGTTTTTGCACTTGAGGAAAATTTCTTTTAGTGAACTAATCACTCAAGATACAAGAGTGTTTTTTGACGTGAAAATTAAAATTGATTATGAAGGTTTCCGGTTACTTAACACCTCAACCCTTAAGTAAGTAGCAAAAACTGTATTTGAGAAGTAAAATTACCTTTTTACGCAAGAATCAAAATTGGTTGGATGAAAATTCTTAATTACTCAACAATTTACTTGTACAAATTTGCGATGCATTATTCACAATTCAAATGCCGTTTGACACGAAAGCCGACATTTGTAGATAAAGACTCTTGATTACTAAGCATAAGAACCATTGGAGTAGAAAAAAGCTACATCATTTTTTTTTCTTTTTCTCTTTTTTTTTATATTTTTTTTAACATAAAGAACCCTTCATAATAGATGTTACATCACAAATCACATGAGTACACTAATTGACCATAATCAGCATTTAACATGTGAAATTAAGAAGAGAAAATTTCATCAAACATACAAAATTTATATATAATTCCAACTACTTTACATGATATACTTTCTATAAGAACAAAACTCCAAACTACATAATAATTATTTCTTAGTACTTGAAGAAAGTATTTGCCAAAGCACATAAAGTAATTTCAACAAATAGGAGAATTTAGACAAAAATCACGATTGTGAGCAATAACTCACAAGCATGTGACATCCCCTATTTTAACTTCACAATAACTTATATAACACAATCCAAAGGTGAATAAGAAATTGTAAACATGAAACAATAAAACTCCCCTTGTGTAATGGTTGAAGTCGTATCCTCTGCATGTTTATTCCTTTTGTTGTGCTTGAATTCTTTAAACATTCATGCAAACTTGTTTGGTGAAGTTTGCTAAACAATTTCAAGGCTTGTGGAGTAAAAGCACATCTTGTCCTACCTCCTTAACCCACTTCTTGGTGCCAATATTTGTAGCTTCTAATCCTTTCAAGGTCAAGTCTGAATTCTCTTTCGTACCATTTAGAATCCTTAATACGTAATCCAGGTTCCTTTTCGGTATCAATCTGGCTCCTCATCGACAAGTTTGCCTTATTTAGAATCCGTAGAGATATCGAAGTGACAATTATTAGCGTGAGGTGACATCCAAAAATCATAAGCATTTATTTTGGCCATTTGAAGGAAAAAATGAAAAATATAGAAACAACTAAATAAATAGACAAATGAGAAAAACTTTCATTTCATTGAACTCAAACTTGCAGTTTTCTTGGAAAGGGAATATTTACAAACACCTACTATGCACCAGCCTTTGGGAAAGCAGTAAATACAGTCCAAGTTTCAAACAAAATATTTACTTAAAGGTAAATAAGGGTTCACGACAATCCCCCCTTTCTTTTTCTTTTTTTGTCAAAAGTAAAAGCAAAACACAATATGAGCCAAACACCAAAACCATTTGAAGAAAGAAATTCATTCCAGGGACTCTATCCAAAAATGAATTTAGAAACACAGGTAATCCTAAATTCATCGTCACTCAGCTATCCAGTTGTTCAGTGCTGCCTCATCAATGACCTCGAAACCAACAGTATCTAATTTTAATCCCATTGTCAATTTCTCATCTAGCTCTATCATCCCCACAGTGGGCTCATAGTGAGGCAAAGGAATGTTATCAACATTTGGAGTCTATCCCTCTCCTCTCCTCAATACGATTTCTTTATCGTCAATCATATCCTAAATCTTGTGTTTTAGTGCCCGATAATTAGCAGTGGAATGTCCCTGGCCTCCTGAATGGTAAGCACAAAAACCCTAGGGTTCGTAATCATGAGGCAACCTGTTAGAGTAGATAGCCTGAGGTATTGCGCCTATTTTGTTTGCGGCCTTTAACTGTTCATAAATTTGCTCTATAGGATGACCCAGAGGAGTGAACACCCTGTTTGGCCTTTGTGGTTGGTTGGTTTGACTAATGACTGCATGATGTTGGGTAGGTGAAATATAATTGTTAGGATAAGTAGGCCTTGGGTGGTTTTGCATAGGTGGGCGAAGGTTATTTTGGGGTGCAGGTCGAAGGTTTTGAAACATGGTTTGGGTGTTTGGATAAGCGGGTTGAGAATAAGGAGGCTGGGTATTGATGTGATAAACGGGTTGAGAATTGAGATGCTGTGGGTATGAAGTCGTGTACGAAGAATAGTTTTGGGCTCTGAGTTTAAAAGTTGGGCCTTGATCCCATACAAAAGTAGCTTCTCCTTCTTTCTTCTTGAACTGGAACTTCTTCCCGTTGTTGTTTTGATTCTGGTTTTGTAGTACCTCCAATTGCAGTTTTAAAACTGTCACGTTGACTATTTTGCCCACCTTGACAAACTCATCGTACTCTTCAAGCTTGTTGATGATGGCTGCAAACGAACTTCCAGTCATGAGAAAGATTTTCTCAAAATATGGCAGATCATGAGCCTTAATGAAAAGTACGAACGATCTCTTCCTCATTCATGGGAGGCTCTACTTTAGCGGCCAACTTTCTCCAAGCACTTGGCATATGTCTTGTGATCCTCCGAAGGTCTCCTCTTGGTACTCTCTAGTGTAGTTCGTGTCGGCTCCAATTCACAATTAAACTCATATTGCTTTACAAAAGCTAGTTGACAAATCTAACCAGGTCCTTATCTCTTGAGGCTTCAGATTCGAATACCTAATCTAACGCATCACCTTCTAGACTCTCAGGGAATAAGCGCATGGGTAAATTTTCATCATCGACTGGTTTGCCAAGCTTGTTAGAGAACATCTTGAGATGAGTCTTGGGATTGCCAGTTCCATCATATTTAGTAAACTTGGGAGCTTTGAAACCTAGCGGTAACTGAACATCTAGAAAGAGACAGAGATCATCATAACTCAATCCGCCATGTTTGTTCAACCCTTGACTTTTTCTTCATGAACTCTTCAAACCTGATCCAACCTCTTAAGCAACTCTTTATCCACAGGTGTGGCAATTTCATCCATAGTCGGCCTTCCTTGAGAAGCGACATCCCATACAAAAGGTTCTGCTACATGGTTGTGAGGTGCCTGAAGATTGGGTGGGATATTTGGGTTGATTTGTGAATGAGACTGAGAAAGTGGATAGTTGGGTCGGTTCATTTAAACAAAGTTTGGCACACAGGCAGCAGGTCAACATTAACGTAAGTAGAGGGTCCTTCAATCGGATTAGTAAAAGGTGAGAGGGAAGCGGTTTGTACATTGGACATAAAAAGCAATTGGTTAATTTGCTCAGGGGAATGGTCAACTACCGGCACTGGGTTGTTTGGGGCGCCATCACTATTGTTTGCAACAAGTTGGTCAATGACACGTCTCTGTGATGCCATTTCTGCACTCAAGTCCTTAAACTTGCCCAACGCTTCACTCAGTTGAGCCCCCAATGCAGAGAAATCTATTGACACTGTTTGCGTAGTCCTTTCTGAAACATCTGGATTGGAACTCATGTT
The DNA here is from genome assembly GCA_024721245.1 of Mitragyna speciosa. Taxonomy (NCBI): domain Eukaryota; kingdom Viridiplantae; phylum Streptophyta; class Magnoliopsida; order Gentianales; family Rubiaceae; genus Mitragyna; species Mitragyna speciosa. Next base: position 26,912,893 of record CM045561.1, read on the forward strand.
TATACAACTTTGTAGATAGTGAGTACGGGACCTGCATTTGAATGGGGCTTCGATGAAAAGAAGCTATGATTTAAAGTACCTGAAGAAGTAGGAATCGAAAGAACATGATTCAGGTATTTATCTTGCATAACACTGTCAAATTTTATTCTGAGAAAGAAAAAGAAAAAGACTGGAGTTAGTAAATACATAAGACAATTCGGATGCATGCCCTAAGGGAACCCTTATTGTGCCAAGGGTAGGCCTAACATGAATGCAATCCTTTAAGGTGAGACCTCCCTTTTAATCGAAGATGGACCAGATCTGCCGAGAAGAAACTACCTTCATTCTGCTCATATTACCTTACCTAGGGTCTCACTCCACTAGGATTTACTGAAAATATAAATGTGCATGTCTTTTAAGGGTTATGTATCCAAGACAAAAGGATGGCTTTCCTATAATGGGAATTCCCGAAATGGCATTCTCTCTAGGAATTTATGCATGATGATAGTTTATTAAAGCGAATTTAGAATAAGCGAAAATGCAAAATTTGAAAAATGATGTAGAATTTCTTTGAGAAAGATGGACCATGAATTGTACAAAAGAAATTATTGACTTCAAATTTAGTTGTTTGAAATTATGAAACACAACATTGAAAGGAAGTAAAAAAATCATGACTTTACGACAAAGTCAAAATGTTAGTTTATTAAAGTCAAATGAAATATATGATAAAATCACTTTTTGTATAATGTGGGATGGGAGGGTGGGGGATACGACAAAAATGATGCAATAATTTCTTTGAAAAAAGGATAAATGCAAACTATGCAAAAGTTTGACCACTTGAGTACATTTATTGATGCTGGAAAAATTTAGTTTGGACAAAACTAACCAGTACAACAAGGATGAGTAAATTTTGAAAAAGGTTTGAAAATTACAACTCTTATTCAAAAAGGTACAAGTTGAAAAATCAGATTTTCAAAACTTTATAATTTTACAACGATTGGACCCTTGGGGTGTCTTGCTTACAACAAAAGGCAATTTCTAAAATTTTATTAAAATCTCCTTTCCATCTTTCTCGAAGAAATTAATGGTAAGATAACAATTTAAACGTACCAATAATGGGTTGATTTCCTACGAGAGCACCATGCTAGGGCTCTTTATTCTATGGTTGTGAATGCAATCAAAGAATAAGAGAAAGTGCGTTAGTTTATTTAACAAATAACACATAACACACTAGCAAAACAAATAACAAACAGTAAAATAGGGAAAAGAAAGGGGGTGGATCTCCTCCTCTCGTGCCTGATGTGCTTGACAGGGTAAGGCTGACTCTACTCTAGGTTATTCTACATGGATGCATGAGGTTGGACTCACTAATGCATCTAGACTCAATTAAGACTTCGTCCCGAACCTTCAGACTGAGGGATCCAAAAAGTTACAAGTCTGTCAATTCTAAGGATCCTAGGTCGGTGGTTTGAGCAATTCCCTGGACACTGCTACGTGTACGTTGGGCCACAGCCACATGTCCAAGCGAATCGATTTTTAAAGCCCAAATCTCTAGACTTGTGGACTCAAACCAAGAGTTTGGGTGATCTCCTAGACAATGTTATGTGCACGTTGTGCCACGGTCACACTGCAACAACCCTAGAAGCACATAAAATTTATTTAGATTTATGTTAGACATGTTAGAAAAAAAAAGGAAAATCAAAAAATTAGCTAAATGAATAAACATTTGCATGATTTCTTTCATGTTATAGCATGTTGTACATTTTCCTTTAAGGGTTGTACCTTAGAGCTCTTGAGAATTAATGAAGTGATAAGTATAGAAAATCTCCTCTAATCAAATTTAGCCAAGTTGATGGCCAATGGGCAAAAAGTCAAGACCTCTATGTCAACCTTGTCTTGCTAGGATTGATTGGTTTTTTTCCATTTCTCTCTTTATTTCTTTTCTCAATTTTCTTGGTCTATTTTCTTTCTTTTTCTTCAAGCTTGGCCAGCCACCCTTTTCTTTTCTTTCTTCTCTTTTGCTACCATTTTATTGGAGCTTTTCTTCTCATTTTGGTCATTTCCTTCCATTGGAAGAGAGCTTATCTTCTCACTGAGCAAAGTTCTAGACTTACTTGAGGTACTCACCATGAACTTTTGTTATTTTTCCAAGTTTATAAGTGGTAGTTGTGTAAGTTTTATAATCAAGTTCTTGTTGTTAAGCATGAGTAATTAGGCTATGATTATGAAGTTTTATTCCATGTTATGATGTTTATTGGCTTGTATGACTTGTAGTTAGTGTTTAAACCTTAAAATAACAAGTATTGGTTATTGATTGGTTGAAGAACCTTGGTATGGCTCAAGTGATTTGATTGAAATTTTGAGTGAAATTGGGTTGATTAAGACATAGAAGTTATAGAATTAGTTGAATGTGGTTGGTTGGTTGATTTTCCTTACAGGTTAAAATTTTGAGTTAGTCCGATTTTAGGGGAAATGCTGCCGAAATTTCGGTAGAATTTAAAGAGCAAAAATTTGATAGGCGAGATTTAACCTAGGATATGCAAAAATTTAGGAATTGGATGTGCAGAAAATTTCAAGAGAATGAACTAGTAGTGAATTAATTTTCCTAGAACAAGAAACCCTAGATCCAAAACTCTAAATCGAAAACCCTAATTCTAAACCCTAAACCCTAAAACCCTAAAACCTAAACCTTAGAAAGAATTGGGTTGTTTCTTGAATTTTTTTTATTGATTTACTTAGGGTTCTAATCAGGTTTTTATTAGGTTATTTCTTTTGAATTCTAGGATCCGAGAGTGAATCGTGTCCTTACTACGAGATTTTCTCTTAATTATTCTAGGTGAGTGTTTCTACGTGTGCATGATGCATGAAAGGCTATGTTATACTTGTAAATGTTATTTAATGAAATGTGTTACTTGAGGAAAGATGTGTACTTTATCACATCTATTCCGCAATGTGTTATATGTCTTGATTATTCAATGTGTTATTTGTGCTTGAGACTTCCGTGGTTAACTTCACCGTTACTCCACGGTTAATCAAATCGGTCGTGATTAGGAGGATATAAGGTGTTGGGTGTTTTAGGGCGTGTTGTTCTTTCCTATCTGGGTTGAATTCCTCAAAGAGGCCAATTCTGGATTGAACTTTCTTGCTTGTTGGCCCTCCAAGGTTTAGATTACTCCTTGGATGTGGTAGCCTGTATGGAGGGTATATGGTGAATGGTAATTAGGGTACTTGCTTGTTAATACTGATCTAATCATTGGCTAGGACCTGAGCTATTATCTCGTTCCCAACGCCAATGTTACATGCTTCAATACTTGCTACCTCTGCGATCGAGCTTGCTCTTGTCATCGAGCCTGTATCCGCCCTTGACTACTTGTTATTTAACTTGTTTATACACTATTTATTGAAATTGTTAATTATTATTATTTAATATTATAATGGGTTACTGGTATGTTTGCATGACTTAAGCACTCACTGGGTTATTATAACTCATCCCTTTCACTTTTTTTCTTTGACTGGGCTTCCATTACTGCTAAGGATGGCAAAGCAGATTTTGGATATGTTAGATGGATTTTTGGATAGCCAAACTGTTTAGGCTATTAATGTAATTATTGTGTATAGTTTTGGGATGTAACACTTAATGGTACTTGTACTCTTAAGTTGAATTATATGAGTGTATTTTTGGGTTATGTATGTTTGGATCAATTGAGTAAGTACTTGATTTGAGTCCTGTCGAGAGCCAGGCAGACAGTCTACTAAACCCTTTGGTGCGGCTTAGGGTAAGGTGGGGCTGTCATAGGTGGTATCAGAGCTTAGGTTTGATACCTATATCTAGTGCTAGAATTGATTGTATGTTAGGTAGGAAATTAGGTTGAGTCAGTTACTCTTGGGCCTGATCAACCTAAGTTGTGAGTGATAAGATCCAAATTTCCATGCCTGAACGCTTATGTGAATATATTTGAGAATGGTTTTAGTTCACTTTCTAAGCTTGATTTTGGAGTGTAATACTTAGGTATTGCTTATTATTAAGTACTTTTGGGTTTAGACCTAATTGATTTGTTATTGATACATGCAGTTATGGCTGAGAGTGGGCAGGGGGAGGTATCCCAGCCATCTGACGTGGCTTCGATACGTCAGGGGCTTCGTCTAGGCTAGTGGTTCAATACAGAGAGGGACCGAGACATCCTTACAGGACCTTTTCGCCTGCTCGCCGAGTGCGTCCTTCATGTGGGTGTTGGAGGACCTACTCATACCTTGATTACGTTGTAATTTCTTTGATCAAGGAGATTAGGAACCTAGAACATGCGGGCGATACCTCTTAGGGGCGTGTTCATGAGCTGAGCGAGGTAGTACGAGCACAGATGCAGCGAATTCGAGAGCTAGAGGATGCTGTTCGAGAGGAGCAGCAAAGGACTGACACTTTTAGAGAGCTGTACCATGGCACTCGTGCCCGACTCACTCGAGTCTTACAGCACATTTAGGACCACATCGGGTGAGTTGTCGACGAGTGTGGCCAGATGATAGGTCGGGTGGTTGATGAAGCACGAGATGGGAGAGTGCACATTGAGCCAGGGCAGGTCGCACACCCACCTCCTGGAGCTTAGAAGGCCCATGAGGATGAGCCACAGAGAGAGAGCTCCTTGAGGGTGTGGGTTCTATCGGATCAGTGGGCAGCTAGATTAGATTACTAAATAGGAATATGTATAAAGACCTATGAATGCTTTACTATGTTTTGTATGTGAAACTTTTGAACCTATGTTTGCCTTAGTATGTTTTATATGTGGAACTTTTGAAATGTGTAAATTGAATAGCATGTATATATATGTTACTGTATTTGACATGACATTTGCTTCCCTAGTTTTATTCATGAATTTGTACATTTTCTGAGATACGTCTCGTTAATTATTACGTGGATCTCGAAATAACTAGTTAATGTTATTTTAGAATATTGAGTTATGGTGAGTCGAGGTAGAGGATGTCCCCGTCGACAAGTTCAGGAAGAGGGCAGTACATTGAGCGTAAACCCTAACCTCGGGGCTGACTCGATGATAGCAGTATTGAACCGAATGACCGATGTTCTGACCTAGCTTGGGAATTGGCAAAATCCAGAAATGGAGACCGATAACCCTCATAGAAATCCCGTAGTAGGAGATGACGTAACTTTAGAAAGGTTTAAAAAATTTAACCCTCCTAAATTCATTGGCGGTCCAAACCCTAAAATTGCTGAAAAGTGGTTGAAAGATATTGAGAAAATTTTTGCTGTCTTGAAATACATTGAAAAAAGGCAGGTGACATTTGCCATATTTCAGTTGGAAGATGCTGCTACACCTTGGTGGAATTTGGTAAGTGCTAAGTGGGAACAACACTAGACCCCAAGAACGTGGGCAAATTTCACCAGAGAGTTTAAGGAAAAATACATCCCTGTGCGAGTGCAAGAGAAGTGAGAAGATGAATTTCTGAAGTTGAGACAGGGATTAATGAGTGTGGCAGAATATGAATCTCAGTTCAATAAACTATCCCGATATGCTCCCGAGTTAGTGGCCACAGAACGATGGAGGAAAAGACGATTCATTCAATTCTTAAACTTGGAAATTCAGGATGCCCTTGACGCCACTACTATGGAGACTTATGAAGCCGCGGTGGAGAAAGCACACCAAGTAGAAGAGACCAAGTCCTTAGTTCAGACTTTTCAAGTAAAAAAATGGGGAAATGCTAGTGATTCTCGGCCGCCAACCGGAAATGTTCCAGCCCCTAAAACTGGAAGAGGAGCCGGTGGGGCAAGAATTGGGCAAGGTACACAACTTGGAAGGACGAGAGACTCCAATGGGGAGAACTCCACAAAGAAATGAACAAAAAGAGGATACCCAGAAGGGAATCCAATCTCCAGCTGTTCCAGTTGTCTGTGGATACTGTGGTAAAGATAGTCATACTGAAGATGCTTGTTGGAGAAAAAACCACAAATGTCTGCTTTGCGGTAGTGCCGATCATCAAATTAATCAATGTCCAAAATAGTCGGCCAGCGGATCGAGTATAGTTCAGCCTGGACACAAGGAACCCAATCAAGCCAAAGAGAGTAGGAATAAGCGAAAGGTCCCAACTCGAGTTTATGCTCTAGACAAACGAGATGCTAAGGAATCGTCAGCAGTAATTGAAGGTACGATTCTTGTTTTCCATTGTCTAGCCAAACTACTAGTAGATCCTGGTTCTACTTATTCATTTGTGAATCCTCAGTTTATGACTGCTATTGAAGTACAACCTGTTAAATTATCTTATGAATTGGAAGTGAGAACTCCTATTGGGGACCACTGTTTGACCACCAATCTTGTTTACAAAGATTGTGAGTTCTGGGTAGGAAAAAGAAAGTTTTTAACGAACCTCATAGCATTGCCTATTCGAGATTATGATGTAATTTTTGGTATGAATTGTTTAACCCGGTACCGTGCTCAGTTGAATTGTGGGATGAAAGTAGTGGATTTTAGTATATCGGGAGAACATACCTTAAGGTTGGATGTAAAAAAAACCATAACTTCTTCGAACTTTCTTTCTGCCATCGAAGCTAGGAAGTTAATGTTTAGAGGGGCAGTGGGTTATCTTGCTTACTTAATTAATACCCCTGAAGATAAAGTTAGGCTTGAAGATGTGCCAATGGTAAGAGAGTTTCTTGATGTTTTTCCTGAAAAATTAAGCTCCCTAACCTCTGAAAGAGAAGTAGAATTTGGGATAGAGTTGGTGCCAGGAGTCACGCAAATTTCTAAAACACCGTACCGCATGTCTCCTGTGGAACTCGGAGAGCTTAAGATTCAGCTTCAAGATTTGTTAGAGAGGGGATTTGTCAGGCCAAGTGTTTCACCATGGAGAGCTCCAGTGTTGTTTGTAAAGAAGAAAGATGGTACCTTGAGACTCTATATTGATTATCGAGGGTTAAACATGTTAGTGTATGCCCTAAAACCAAGTTAGTTTTTGGGATTTTTATTACGCTTATTTCGTGTTATACTTATATATGTGGCATTTTCTTTGTCATTTAATACTTGTTATCAATATTACTTATTTATTTGATAAAGTCCATAGAATATTAACTGTGTATAAGAGATTGTAAGAGTTACAATGATGTGACTCTTATTACACATTAAGTTATATTCTTAAATATCCCTAGTCGTAGTATTAATGAGATTGGACATCATTAATATGGGAAGACTAGCACATACTTTGCCTCTACTTATGGTAAGTAGTAGTTGATCTCGTCAACTATGGCGTGTGATACCTAAGCTGGTATGTGGATGCTTGTTAGAAAACAAGTTCATTGGATTGATCCGCCAAGAGTTGCTATTCATAGTGCTAATGAATTATACTCTTAATGGCAATGGTGTAAGTGATCCTTAGACTTGAGATTACCATGGTATCTTGAGTGTGGATTGCTATGCTTTGACTCTATTGCTCGGTACTCGTAAAAGAGTAGCCCATACGGTAGAGATTAGGTATAGTATGAAGCATGGAAGGATAGTGAGTAATCGATATAGGATTTACCACTCCTTATTATAGGAGAGTATATCCCGGATTGGCCACTTGTTGAAATATGAACTTAAAGAATCTTTTGCGCAAAAGTGAAAGTATGACTTGAAAGAGTTTCAAGGTTATACTTTTATGGAAAGTTATATTTCGGGAACAAGAAATCATTAATTAGTCATTTAAAGAGTGCGCACTACACTCTTAGACTAATTGGGATATAGTGTGGTGAAAGGATATTAATTACACGGTAACATTGTCATTGATAGGTGTAGTCTACCATATGACTTTCCTATTCACTTGGGTGGTCATGATGCATTGCTAGACGCCACTCATGATCTATAAGTGCAAATTAATTAATTAGTGAATTAATGATAAATTAAAGTGTTAATTTATCTGGCTCTTAATTAATTAATTAATGAGTTATAATTTGTACTTATTGCCAATGTGAGTGGAATCTAATGGGTCACACACAATAAGAACATAGTCTTTGAGTTAAATTGTTATTAAGATAAGTATAAGATACTTATGGGGTTAATTTATGTGATAAATTAACTTAAAGGACTTAATTATAAATATTCTAAGTCTTGATGGAAATTAGTTTCCTAAAAGGAATTAAGAAGTTATTTGGTTTCCTTTTGGAATTGGTTTCCTAAAGGAATAGGATTAGCTTAAGGCAAGCTTCCTAAACCTTCTTGGTTTCCAATTGCTCTTGTTTCCTTAAAGACTAGGATACTACATCTATAAATAAGTCCATGCCTTGACTCTTGGAAGATTGATGAAACATAACACAAACTCTAGAGAGAGAAAAATTGAGAGCATGTGAGGCGTTTCTCTTCCCAAGAAAAACGCCACCTCTCTTCTTCCTAATAGTTAGGGTTTCTTTCTTCTTCTTGTGTTCTTCATGAATCATTCAAGGGAGCTAGCACTCAAAAGGCAAGGTAAGCAAGCCCAAAGGTTCCCAAAGATCGTGTTCGTGTGGATATCGTTGGAGGCTCTACACTTGGAGAGCTTTTCATGGTAGATCAACACCTTCATCAAATAGGATCTTGCCCTTTGAAGCATAGAAACCTTCTATGCTTGAGGTATTTGTGCTAAACACCCTTTAATCGTATAGATTACATCAAAGAGATCCATGGCTAAGGTAATAAATTTTAAAATTTTCCGCTGCGTTACTCCCCTTATTACCTTACAAAACAATGTTACAATAAAGAATAAATATCCTTTACCTTACATCGATGAACTGTTTGACCAATTGGAGGGAGCAGTAGTATTTTCCAAGATAGACCTTAGGCAAAGATACTATCAGTTGAAAATTAAGGAAGAATATGTACCTCAAACTGCTTTTAACTCTCGATATGGGCATTATGAGTTTGTGTTATGCCATTTGGTTTGACCAATACCCCAGCGGCCTTCATAGATCTGATGCATAGGGTTTTTAAGCCATACTTGGATTAATTTGTGGTAGTATTTATTGATGATATTTTGATATTTTTCAAGTCTCATAAGGAGCATGAGCAACACTTGAGAATTGTGCTACAAACTTTGAGAGATAACAAGCTATATGCCAAGTTCAGTAAATGTGAGTTTTGGAAAGACCAAGTGTCATTCTTAGGTCATGTAATCTCTGGAAAGAGGAATAGCGGTAGATCCCTCTAAGGTGGAAGCAGTGGTCAATTGGAAACGACCTGAGAATCCAACTGAAATTCGTAGTTTCTTGGGACTAGCTGATATTATCGGCGGTTTATTAAGGATTTCTCGAAAATAACCATACCACTTACTGTTTTGACCTAGAAGAATGTTAAGTATAATTGAGGATGAACGATGTGAGCAGAGTTTCAATGAACTTAAGAAGCGATTAACATCGGCTCCAGTGTTAGCGTTACCAAGTGGGAAGGAGACTTTTAGTGTGTATACGGATGCTTCACGGGAAGGTTTGGGATGTGTGCTAATGCAAGGGAAACAAGTAATTGCCTACGCCTCCCGTAAATTAAAACCTCATGAGAGAAATTACCCAACCCATGACTTGGAACTAGCAGCTGTGGTGTTTGCACTCAAGAAGTGGAGACATTATTTATATGGGGTTACTTTTGAGGTGTATACAGATCATAAGAGTTTGAAAGTATTTGTTTTCTCAGAAAGAGTTGAATTTGCGGCAGCGCAGATGGGTAGAGTTGTTAGAGGATTATGATTGTACCATTAATTATCATCTGGGTAAAGCAAATGTTGTCGCAGATGCCCTAAGTAGAAAAGTTCAAATGGCTAGCTTGGCCGTACATGAGTGGAGTTTGTTAGAGCAACTTAGCGAGAGCAATCCTCGAGTAGTTGGCTCTAAGGTGATTTGCGGAAATATTGATGTGCAATCTGAATTGTTGGAACGAATTAGAGAAGCTCAAGGCAAGGATCCTACTTTACAAAAACGGATAGAGAAAGCTAAAGCAGGGATCCTACCTGAATATAGTATTGGGCCAGAAGGATTGTTGAGATTTCGAAACCGAATATTCATACCGAGGAATGAAGAGTTGAAGAGAATAATTTTGGAGGAAACTCACCGTTCTAGATATACTGTGCACCCAGGCAGTACCAAGATGTATCAAGACTTGAAGAAATTATATTGCTGGATAATATGAAGAGAGATATAGCACAGTATGTTCAAACCTGTCTTACGTGTCAACAAGTAAAGGCCGAGCATCAGAAACCGTCAGGGTTATTGCAACCTTTAGAGATCCGGAATGGAAATGGGAACACATTACCATGGATTTTGTTTCGGGTTTACCGAGAACTCAAAGGGGATATGACGCCATTTGGGTTATAGTTGATCGATTAACCAAATCTGCTCATTTTCTGCCAATGAACATGACCTATTCCTTGGAAAAAGCTTGCCCGAATGTTCATAGACGAGATTGTTAGACTTCATAGGAATTCCAGTAAGTATAGTCTCAGATCGGGATCCTCGATTTATTTCGCGACTTTGGAAACAAATGCATGAAAGCTTTGGGGACGAAATTGAACTTTAGCACGGCTTATCATCCCCAAACTGATGGACAGTCAGAACGAGTAATCCAGATTTTAGAAGATATGCTACGGGCAAGTGTGATGGACTTTGGTAGTAGTTGGGATCAACACGTAACCTTGATAGAGTTCGCCTACAACAATAGCTATCAAACCTCTATCCAGATGGCTCCATTCGAGGCATTGTATGGAAGAAGATGCAGAACACCTAGCTATTGGGATGAAGTGGGAGAACTGAAAAGTGCTAGGTCCGGAAAAGGTACCGTGGATAGAAGAAGCATATGAGAAGGTCAAGCTGATCCAGCAACGAATCCAAACTGCTCAGAGTCGTCAGAAGAGCTATGCTGACCACAGAAGGAAAGAGTTAGAGTTTGAAGTTGGAGATAACGTGTTTCTCAAAATTTCTCCATTCAAAGGAGGCATCAAGTTTGGTAAAAGGAAAAAGCTTCAACCAAGGTACGTGGGACCGTTCAGAATCACTAAACGTATCGGCAACGTTGCTTATCAATTGGAACTGCCTTCAACGTTATCCAAAATGCACTAATGTTTTCCACGTGTCTGTACTAAAAAAGTATCACCCGGATCCTCATCATGTACTTCAACCCGAAGAAATTGAGCTTGATGAGACACTATCATATGAAGAACAGCCAGTCCAGATTTTAGACCGAAAGGTGAAAGAATTGAGAAATAAACGAAATACCTCTGGTCAAAGTTCTTTGGAAGCATCACGGGTTGGAAGAAGCTACCTGGGAAACAGAGGATGAGATGCGGAGGAAATATCCCCAACTATTCGAAAATCAAGGTAGAATTTCGAGGACGAAATTCTTTTAAGGGGGGGAGAATGTAACAACCCTAGAAGCACATAAAACTTATTTAGATTTATGTTAGACATGTTAGAAAAAAAAAAGGAAAACCGAAAATAGTTAAATGAATAAACATATGCATGATTTCTTTCATGTTATATATAGTTGTACATTTTCCTTTAAGGGTTGTACCATAGAGCTCTTGAGAATTAATGAAGTGATAAGTATAGAAAATCTCCTCTAATCAAATTTAGCCAAGTTGATGGCTAATGGGCAAAAAGTCAAGACCTCTATGTCAACCTTGTCTTGCTAGGATTGGTTGGTTTTTTTTTCCATTTCTCTCTTTATTTCTTTTCCCAATTTTCTTGGTCTATTTTCTTTCTTTTTCTTCTAGCTTGGCCGGCCACCCTTTCTTTTCTTTCTTCTCTTTTGCTACCATTTTCTTGAAGCTTTTCTTCTCATTTTGGTCATCTCCTTCAATTGAAAGAGAGCTTATCTTCTCACTAAGCAAAGTTCTAGACTTACTTGAGGTACTCACCATGAACTTTTGTTATTTTTCCAAGTTTATAAGTGGTAGTTGTGTAAGTTTTATAATCAAGTTCTTGTTGTTAAGCATGAGTAATTAGGCTATGATTATGAAGTTTTATTCCATGTTATGATGTTTATTGGCTTGATATGACTTGTAGTTAGTGTTTAAACCTTAAAATAACAAGTATTGATTATTGATTGGTTGAAGAACCTTGGTATGGTTCAAGTGATTTGATTGAAATTTTGAGTGAAATTGGATTGATTAAGACATAGAAGTTATAGAATTAGTTGAATTTGGTTGGTTGGTTGATTTTCCTTACAGGTTAAAATTTTGGGTTAGTCCGATTTTAGGGGAAATGCTGCCGAAATTTCGATAGAATTTAAAGAGCAAAAATTTGATAGGCGAGATTTAACCTAAGGATATGCAGAAATTTAGGAATTGGATGTATAGAAAATTTCAAGAGAATGAACTAGTAGTGAATTAATTTTCCTGAGAACAAGAAACCCTGAATCCAAAACCCTAAATCTAAAACCCTAAACCCTAGGGTTCAAAACCCTAAACCCTAAGACCCTAAAACCTAAACCCTAGAAATAATTGGGTTATTTCTTGAATTTTCTTACTAATTTACTTAGGGTTTTAATCAGGTTTTCACTAGGTTATTTCTTTTGAATTTCAGGATCCGAGAGTGAATCACGTCCGTACTACGAGATTTTCTCTTAGTTACTCCAGGTGAGTGTTTCTATGTGTGCATGATGCATGAAATGCTATGTTATACCTGTAAATGTTATTTAATGAAATGTGTTACTTGAGGAAAGATGTGTACTTTATCGCATCTATTCCGCAATGTGTTACATGCTTTCATTATCCAATGTGTTATTTGTGCTTGAGACTTCCTGTGGTTAACTTCACCGTTACTCCACGGTTAGTCAATACCGGTTGTGATTAGGAGGATATAAGGTGCTGGGTGTTTTAGGGCATGTTGTTCTTTCCTATCTGGGTTGAATTCCTCAAAGAGGCCAACTCTGGATTGAACTTTCTTGCTTGTTGGCCCTCCAAGGTTGAGATTACTCCCTGGATGTGGTAGCCTGTATGGAGGTTATAAGGTGTAATGGTGGTTAGGGTACTTGCTTGTTAATACTGATATGATCATTGGCTAGGACCTGAGCTATTATCTCGGTCCCAACGCCATTGTTACATGCTTCAGTACTTGCTACTTTTACGGTCGAGCTTGCTCTCGTGGTCAAGCCTGTATCCGCCCTTGACTACTTGTTATTTAACTTGTTTATACACTGTTTATTGAAATCGTTAATTATTATTATTTAATATTATAATGGGTTACTGGTATATTTGCATGACTTGAGCACTCACTGGGCTATTATAGCTCATCCCTTTCACTTGTTTTCTTTGACTAGGCTTCCCGTACTGCTAAGGCTGGAAAGCAGATTTTTGGATATGTTAGATGGTTTTTGATAGCCAACTATTTAGGATATTAATGTAATTACTGTGTATATTTTTGGGATGTAAAACACTTAATGGTACTTATACTCTTAAGTTGAATTATATGAAAGTATTTATGGGTCATATATATTTGGATCTATTGAGTGAGTGCTTGATTTGAGCCTTGGCGAGAGCCAGGCAGGCAGTCCGCTAAGCCCTTTGGTGCGCCTTAGGGTAAGGTGGGGCTGTCACAAACACGTCTAAGTAGATCGATCCTAATTCCTAATGGGATGGGTGGGTGACAACCACCAAAAATAGAAAGAGGATAAAAAGTATCGAATGCACATATGGAGTGCTCCTTATAAGAGGAGGGAATGCAATATTAATACGCATGGGCTCTAAGGGTAACTTACCCCTTCCCCAAATGCAAGCGCGGTCAGATAAAGCAAAAGTAAATAAAACATACATCACATAAGTAGCCAAGAGACGGGAAGTGTGTGAGATGCAAAAGAAAAATCTAAAAACCTAGAGAAGAAAAAATGCAATCCTAACATTCAAACGCGATGGAATAGAAGGGTTAAACAAGGAAAAGGTGATTAAGCCTAGTGCTCGGACTCACTAGTGATCCCCAGTGGAGTCGCCAAAATCCTGTCTCGTCCGAAATCGACGAGTGCAGTAGGGCCGTTGACTGTCGCCCCCTGAAAAGGCGATCCAGTCCGGTGACCCTTTTCGAAAAAAAAACTTTGGAAAAATTGTGCGTGTGTGAAAAAATCAAGTTTTTAGTAAAAAGATGTATTTTTTAGGAAAATGGTATTTTAAAAGAAAGTAAAGACTAGGACTAAAATGCGACAGTTTTGGCCAACTGATTTTTAAAAAAGGCTTTTATTTTAAAAAAATAGAGTCACCACTTGGTACTGAGTTAGGGTGTACTAAGTCACCCGAAAAATCGTTTAACAAAACAAAATAAAAATTTTAGAAAAAATGTTTGAAAATCCTTTTTCGACTCCGGGTTACGAAAACGAGAGAAAAAAGGTGCAGGAGTCACATTTGAGAAAGGGGAAGTAAGGCTAGCGCCTAAGGCACCCTTTCAACCTAGCCGAGGTAGTTGCGAGGTTTAACCAAATTTTCTAATTAACCCTAAGTTCTATTGCGTTTCGAATGTATCTATATGAATGCAAATCTTAAAGTCTAAATGTGGTATCAGGAGGGTCGGCATGTTCCGTCGAGGCTTGTCGGAATTATCTCATTAATTGTGAGATTTGAGTCCAGACCTCAAGGGAGTCCGAGTGTCTATGCAAAATGAAACGCAAAAAGAAAAGAAAAATAGTAATATAGATAATAAGTGGTCGAAGAAAGTGGGTATCCAACATAATGGGTACGGGGGATTGATATCTCGTGACTGAATGTTTCTACTCACGGAAGGGGGAATTGGCATGTATGCCACTGCTTCCACGTGAGTAGGCGACTATTTCTAGTCGGATCACACAAAATGACCTAAATTCTAAGTGAGATGCAACCTAGATGTATGCATTTGGGAAGATGTGTAAAAAAAATAGTAATAATAATTAAAAATCATGCAAAATGGAAAGAAGACTAAAAATGTGTGAAAGTGGGATGTAAAATGCACACGAGTGCGCCTAACACTAAAATGTCCTAAGGGTCTAGCGTTGGACTAGCCCTTTCTAAGGATTCCCAATAGCATTGGACTAGCGGGGATATGATAAAGCCACAACTAGCGTTGGACTAGTGTGGTGACGGAATAATAAGAACAAATAAAACATAAATCAAAATAATAAAACATAAATTGAAAGCAAATAAACATATATAAAGACATATAAGAGCACATAAAAGCACATAACACATAGGCATAATATCTAGATGCAAAATCTTAATGAAAGTGGTAAAACAAATAAGTACGTAAGCATGCAAAAGCACATGAGCCCTAACTATTATACCGGGGAATTTAGCTTACAATTTAAAGGGAAAAAAATTAAAATGACCTATCTATTACACTTGCTATCTAAATACAAAATTTTTGCTAAAAATATGAGAAATATTACCTAACTATTACATTGGCTTGCTAACTACAAAATATAGTACATTTTTTACCAAATAATAAAATTCAAAAAATTAAAAAAAAAGTAAAAAGGAAATAAATACACCAAAAACATGTAAAATAAGAAATATATGAAGAAAAATGCATAAAAATCACATAAGGCACATTGGAGCACATAAAGAAAAACTAACGAGATATTAGGGGTACCTCTCTTCAAAAACCCAGTACTAATGCTAATCAAAATGAACGAACAAATCAAGGCACCACTATTTAAAATAATAAATCAAAATATGAAAGGCCAAAAATTATGGTAAAAGATGTAAATTCTATTAATCTAAGGGGGCTAAAAACAAATTGTAACTTAAAGGGGCTCAATGGTAAAATTGAAAATTCCACTAATCAAGGGGTAAAATTAAAAATATACACAAAGTGGGGGGATAAAACAGTAAATCAAAGCAAATTGGGGGAACACAATAATAAATTTCAGCAAAAGTGAGGTCAACAAAACATAAATTCCAGCAATGATGACGGTTTTAAAAATGAAATTCCAGCATTCATAAAGATCCAAAAATAAATACTTACTGTATTACAAAAAGAACACTTCAATATAGAAAAATGTCAGACAAAAATAATGGCTAAATCAACTAATTATATTATCTTGATCAATTAAACTAATTAACTAAATTATAGCTAAACTGAATTAAATAAATCTAAAAACAAACTGGTTGTAGACACCAAATTTTGACACACCATTTATTTTCAAACACTGGGGGGCATGTTTGCACTTTTTAGGACAAATTTTAAATTTTAATAATCTCGGGGGGCAAAATAGTAATTTTATCTGTAAATATGTTTTATCAATTTTTGGGGTTTTAAATTCATATGTTTACTTTTATATGAATTTATTAATTTCTTATGATTTTTCTAGATTTAATTGGTATTTTTATATTTTTACCAGCATAAGGGCAAAATGGTAATTTCATCTCTCGAATACCATTTTAGCTTATTTTAAGTTCCAAATTCATTTTTCAAATTCTTGAGGCATGTTTCTGAATTTTCTTGATTTTTTTCAGAGACGATTACTATTTTTTTTTATGAATTTTTATTGCCCAAGGACAAAATTGTCATTTTACAAATTAAATTCATTTTTCACAAATTTTGAGTCAAAAATACATTTTTTAGTGTTTTAAGCTTATTTGTAATTTTTGATAATTTTTTGAGGTCAATAGCTATTTTTCTGTGAATTTTCGTCATCCAAGGGCAAAATTGTCATTTCACATTCCAAACTCATTTTTCACCAATTTTTGGATCCCAAATTCATTTTTAGGTTTTAAGCATGTTTCTAAGTTTGTAATTTTTTTCAGAGTGAATTAGTGTTAATGAATTTGTTATTTACATTTTTCTTGATTTTTCTTCATTATTGTGAAAGAATAAAATTTTAAAGTATAAAGTTAGAATTTTGTAGTCAAGGGTATTTTGGTTTTTTAATCATTTCTTGGAGGTTAAGACTTGTGCAGTATAAATACCCACTTAGGGATTACAAAAAAAGGAGAAAAAAAAGAAAAACCCTAAAACATTTTGGCTTTGGTGATTTTTAGATTAAGAACACATACTATACACTCAAAAACACACACACACAGTCGTTCCTTTTTCAAGAGATTACTGTTCATCGTCATCCTTCTTCAGGGCATTACTGTTCATCCGATCATTTGTCAACCCCAAAAAGGTAAGTCTTTTTTGCTTTGATTCATTGTTATTCCATCTTCTTATGTGAATCCGATTATGTGTTTAATTGTTAAGAATTTTAACTAAATTTCTTTTCAGATTTTTGTTTCTATACTTGTTTCTGAACTAGTCTCTGGGCTTTTATTTATGTCTGTTCTCTGAGTTTTTTGATTCTTGATTTGTTTATATTTCTGGGTTTATGTTCATATTTCTGGGTTCATATTTTCCCTTCTTGATTTGTCTTCTTCACCGATGATCTGCCAAACAATCACAAAAGCCCACCTTTTAACCACCATTTTCTCTCTTCCCTCCACTAGTAATTCCACCACCAGACCAACCCCCAAGAATTTCCAATCCACTTCCAGTATTCCATCAATCTATTCAGGTATAAACTTCACCACCAATTTCCAAACAGCCTGTAACACCCTAGAAATGCACTTACAAGAGACATTTTTTTCTTATTTAGGGTTAAGTGTTAATTCCTTGATTTATTAGTTGGAAGATTTCTTGAGTTAATTAGGTTAATTAGCTAAGATTTTCATTATTAAGCAAGAACACCTAAGTACTAAAGTTAGAATAATTTTACTTGACCATTTAATTTATATTAGTGTTTAAATTTTGATTAGCTCATTTTACTATTTTCTAGTCTTTTGACTACTTGAATTTTAGCTTCAATTTTACTCAAAAATTTCACTTATTTTCTTGCTTTACTTTCTTTTCCCTTGGCTGAAATTTTTCTCTTTCTTTTCTTTTTCTCTTGGCCGAAAATTCTTCTCTCTTCTCTTTTCTTTTTGGCCGAAATTCTTTTTCTTTTTCTTTCTCCTTATGGCCGGATTTCTCTCTCCCTATTTTACTCTCTTTTTGCTTTAATAATTTGTGTCTTAATATTGCTAGTATTAAGGTGATAAGAGGTTAATGAGTTCTACCAATCAAATTAATCCAAGTTAGCTACTCTTGCATTAAAAGACTACCTTTTACTTTATTCTTGTTAGGTTTTAATTGGTTAATCTTTTTCCCACCTTTTCTTTATTTCTTTTCCATTTTTCCTAGCCTATTTCTTTCTCTTTCTTCTCCCTCTTGGCCGGCCATCTCCCTTTCTCTTCTTCTCTCATTTTGCTCTCAACTTCTTGAAGTTTTCTCTCTAAAGTTTGGGCAAATCCACCATAGGAAGTGAGCTTCTTTCCTTTCTAAGCAAAGTTCTAAGCATATCTAAGGTATTTACTATGAACTTTTCCTATTAATTTCAAGTTTTAATTAGTTTTTATGCAAGCTTAAACCAAGATTCTTGTTGGTACTACTTGGAGAACTTAGTTAGAATTGGAGATTTACTTGCTAGATAAAGTGTTCTTGTGGTTAGATAGACTAGTATATGGCCTTTAAACCTTGAAATTTCATGTGTTATATGTTGTTTGGTTGAAGATTCTTGGAGTAGAATTCTTGAAATTTAGTGGAATTTTGATTGAATTTGAACTTGAGTTGAACATAAAAGTTGTAGAACTTGTTGAATTGGGTTGGATTGTTGATTTTTCTGGCAGGAAAAAAATTTGGGTTAGTCCGATTTTAAGGAGAAATGCTGCCGAAATTTTGGTAGAATTAAAAGAAGAAAAATTGACAAGTGAGATTTTAAGCTTAGAATATGTTCAATTGAAGGAAATTGAAGTGTAGAAATTTTTAGAAATGATCTAGTGATAGATTAAATTTTCTTAGAATAAGTAACCTAACCCTAGAAACCCTAAAACCAAAACCCTAGAAATAAGTGGGGTATTTTCTTGAATTTTTCTTACTAAATTTACTAGGGTTTTAATTGAGTTTTCATTATATTATTTCTTTGAATTTCAGGGTCCGAAAACGCATCACAACCATTTTACGAGATATTTTCTTAGGCATTCCAGGTGAGTGTCTCTATGTGTGCATGATGCATGAAATGTTATGTTTCACTTGTACATATTATGTTACCCTTGCAAATATTATGTGATAAAATGTGCTACTTGAGGAAAGATGTGTACTTTATCGCATCTATTCCGTAATGTGTTATATGCTTTCACTATTCAACGTGTTACTTGTGCGTGAGACTTTCCGTGACTAACTTTACCGTTACTTCACGGATAGTCAACTCGGACAGCCTTGGGAGGTTATAAGATGCTGGGTGTTTTAGGGCGTGACGTTCTTTCCCTTTTGAGTTGTGAATCCTCAAAGAGGCTAACTCCGGATTGAACTTTCTTGCGCTGTTGGCCTTCCAAGGTCAAGATTACTCCCTGGATGTGGTAGCTTGTACGGAGGTTATAAGGTGAACGGTGGTTAGGGCTTGTGTGATAAAACTGGCATGTCCTTTGATAAAGACCTGAGCTATTATCTCGATCTAAATGTCATGGTTACATGATCAGTACTTGCTTTCCCTGCGGTTGAGCTTGCTCTCGTAGTTGAGCCTTGTATCCGCCCTTGACTACTTGATAATTAAATTGTTCATATCTTGTCTATTTAACTTATCGATTATTTTATTTACTAAAATAATGAGTTCTTGATATGATTGCATGACTTGGACATTCACTGGGCTATTATAGCTCATTCCTTTTATTTGTTTTCCTTTACTCAGGTTTCTTGAAAAATTAAAACTGGACCGACTAGTTTTGATTATTATAGATGTTTTAGTTATTGTAATAGCCAAATTGTGTTAGGCTATCTTTGTGAAAATCATGTATATTATGACATGTAAACTTTTGATGTGACTTGTACCCTTTAAGTAAATAATATGAGTGTATTTTATTTTATTCCATTTTATTTTATTTTATTTTATTTTATTTTATTTTGAGTTAAGTACGCTTGGATGTTTGCGTGAGTGCGTGATTCGAGTCCTGGCGAGAGCTAGGCAGGCAGTCCGCTAAGCTGTACGCCTCTGGGTAAGGTGGGGCTGTCACACAGCCCCCGGCCATTCTCTATTGAATTATCTCTATCACCGACAAACCTGCAAAAACAATCTCATCTAGAAATCACAACCCCTAAAACCATGAAATCAACTCCTCAATGGTAACCCCAATTGCCTGTTTCACTGGTTCCACTGAACCCGCAACAACCCAAACTCCATTAATACCTGCAGACCAACAGATTTAATCAGACAATCCCAAACTTCCCTAAAACAAAACCAGACAACTAATCCACCCCCCATCAGTCCCAATTTGGATGCCTAGACACCAACTCCTTCTCCCACTTCCCAAATTTTCATCAGAAAACTATCAAACCACCAATCAAAATCCACCATTCCTCATCCACTTGTGAACAAACAATCAAAGCTACCATCAAAGCCATCACCAGAAACAACCGAGGCAGCTCCCACACACCATCACATCGCCTCCACTGTCAAGCCAATGCCATTAGCCTCCATCAGGCTAACACCTACCCTTCATCCTCATGAGAACCTGCACAAAGCAAGCAAAGTAGCCCTATGATCAGAACTACCTAGCTGCAAATAATACATTCAACTCCACCTCACCTCTCCAAACCCTCACCACTAGAAACATTACCGAAATCAGTCCGCCTCCTCCACAAAGCTTCAATACCTGCAAAAGAAAAATCACACATCACAACAAAAGCCTTCAAACAGCCCCATGGCCACACGTCAATTTCACCATAATACAAGCACACCGCCTCAATTCACGGCCAAAATTCCAGCATCACAGCCCCTTCAACTATCTGCAATCTCCAATTCACCAATTCAACGAATACAACTCATCGTCCCAACTCATATACAGCCCAATCACCACACTCATCCACCCAATTCCACCGTCCTAACCACCAGTACAACCCCGACCACCTGCATAGCAAAACCCATCACCACCCAGATCACTGCAATCAGTCTCAACCACCATAATCCTCTCATCATCGCATTTGTCTCAGTTGAATTCCGAGAATGACTGCGCGAGTTGGGGAGGGCTGAGTTTGATTTATGGCATCGATTTGTTGTTCTGTGATGGAATTAGAGGATTTCACTTTGGTTTGAGAAGAGAAACAGGGGAATCTGTTAGAGGAATTCGAGAGAGGAGAAGCAAAAAAAAAAAAAAATAGAGACAGAGAGATTCGGGTGAGAGCTAAAGAATCAGGGAGACGAGGGAGACTGAGAGGGGGATGCGAGGGAGATACGAGGGAGAAGGAGAAAGAGGGAGATACAACGAGAGAAATAGAGATTAAGGAGAGAAGCTGTTCGGTGGAGAAGATGCAAGAAAGAAAAGAGGAAGAAGAAGAAAAATGGAGGAGAAAACATAAAAGAAAAGAGAGAGGCGAGAGTGCAAGAAGAGATTAACTAAGAAAAGAGGGTGAACAGAAACATAGAAAATTAGAGTGAGACGGAGATAAGAAAGAAAAAGGAGAGGAACTTTGAAATTGAAATTTTTCTTCAGTTGCTAGGTTGAAGAAGAAATTTTGGACATTTTGATTGTTACTGAAAAACGATTTAGAGATGGGAGAAAATTTTAGTGTTTTTGTTCGTCTTGCCTTTTTGTTTAGTTCTAATTTTGGTTGTCTTCTATTTCTCTAATGCAGTTTAATTATAGTTAAGTTATTTGTCTTGCCCAAATTAAGTTAATTAGCTTTCATTTTTGCTTTTATTCTTTTTCTTTTTCTGATTGTTAACGTAAAAGGAATAGGTACAATTGAGTCTTTGGGTTTTGGTTAATGTTAATACACCCCTAAGAGTTTTTCCATTTCTACATTTGAGGCCTTGATATTTGTACATTGACCCTCCATATTTCACTCCCTTTCAATTAAGTCCCACAACTTGCAAATTTCTCCATACTTGCTGAATTTACTATTTTTGCATCCCCCAATTTGCTTTGATTTGCATTTTGCCCCTTAGACTTTGTGCAATTTTTCTAATTTTGCCCTTAATTAGTTAAATTTTCCATTTTGCCCTTTTAATCCTTTAAGCTTGCAATTGTGTTTTTAGGCCCTTTAATTTGATAGAATTAGCATTCTCTTTCCCCAATTTATGAGTATTTTTTATGTCTTATGTTTTATTTCATTAAATAGTGGTACCTTAACGCGTGTGTTCATTTTTTTTAAGTATTGATACCGGGTCTTCAAGGAGGTATACCTATTTCACAATAATTTCTTTATGTGCTCTAATATGCTCCAATGTGATTTTATGTATTATTTTATTATTATTTGTTTATTTCTTATTTTATATACTTGTTGCGTATTTACATAGTTAATTTGTTTAAATTTTAAATTTCAAATTTTTAGTATTTTGAAAAATATAATATTTTGTATTTAGCTAGTCAATGTAATAGTTAGGTTATTTTTCTCATATTTCAGCAAAAATTGTAATTAGATAGAAAATGTAATAGATAGGGCATTTTAATTTCCCCCCTTAAATTGTAAACCAAGCCCCCCGTTATAATAGTTAGGGTTTATTTGCTTTTGCGTGCTTATGTGTTTATTTCTTTACCAGCTTTCCTTAGGATTTTGCATCTAGATATCATGCTTATGTGTTATGTGCTCCTACTTGATTTTATATGTCTTTATATGTTTAATTTGCTTTTAATTCATGCTTTTTTATTTAAATTCATGTTTTATGTTATTCCGTCACCACGCTAGTCCAACGCTAGTTTTGGCTTCTTTCTTTTCCCGCTAGTCCAATGCTAGTGGGATTTTTTAGAAAGGGTTAGCCCAATGCTAGACCCTTAGGACATTTTAGTAATTAGGTGCATTCGTGTGCATTTCTCATTTCACACATTTTTAGTTTTTCTTTCCATTTGGCATGAGTTTATTATTACTATTTATTACCATTATTATTATTATTATTATTTTGACACGTTTTTAAAATGCATGACATTTAGGTTGCATTCTCACTTAGAAATTAGGACATTTGTGTGATTCGGCTAGAAATAGTCGTCTACTCACGTGGGAAGCGGTGGCGTACAGGCCGTTCCCCCCTCCGTGATTAGAAACATTCAGTCACGAGTTATTAGTCCCCATACCCGTCATGTTGCATACGCACCTTCTTTCTTCACTTATTATATATTATTATTTTCTTTGTCTTTTTGCATTTCATTTTTGCATTCACACTCGTGACTCCCTCGAGGTCTCGACTAGGGTTTCGCAATTAATGCGATAATTCCGACCAAGCCTCGACGGAACATTCCGACCCTCTGATACTCACATTTAGACTTAGGATTTGCATTCATTCAGATACATCCGAACGCGATAGAATCTAGGGTTAATTTAGAAAATTTTGATTAAACCTCGCAACTAGTTTCGACTAGGTTGAAAGGGTGCGTTAGGCGCAAGCCTTTGCCTTCCCTTTCTTCAAATGTGACTCTCGGACCTTTTTATCTCGTTTTTCGTAGACCAGAGTCGGAAAAGGGTTTCAAATTATTTTTCTAAAAAAATTTTTACTTTTTGTTTTGTTTAAACAATTTTTTCGGGTGACTTGGTACACCCTAACTCAGTACCAAGTGGCGACTCCAGTTTTAAAATAAAACCCTTTTTCAAAAATTATTTGGTTAAACCTGTCGTACTTTTAGTCCTGGATTTGTTTTTTTTAAAATACCATTTTTCTTAAAATATACTTTTTTTGCTAAAAATTTGATTTTTCTCACACAAGCACAGTTTTCCAAAAACCTTTATTTTCAAAAAGGGTCATCAGATCGGATCGTTCTTTCAGGGACACGACAGTCAACGACCCCACTAGCACCCTTCACTTGCGATTTTTTGGACGCGACACTGGCTTGATTAATTTAGTTTAATTAACTGAGTTAAAAGACTAAATGAAGGCCAGACATGGATTTCCCAACTAGAATAAAATCTAATAAAAAAAAAGTCCCAATTCACCCCCCAAACTCAATTTTCTTTCTATTAACAAAGATATTCTCTCCTCCCCCCCAACTCGTTCTCCTCTTTCGTGTCTCCATCTCTCTGTCTCGCTTCTCTTAACCTCTCTTCTCTCTGACTCACTCTCTTCTCTGATTCCTCTCATCCTCGTCGAATCTCTTCCCTCTTCCCCTCTCCTCGAACTCGATCTCTCCCTCTAATTTTTGTGGCTCTATCTCTTCCATTTGATTTGTTTCTCCCACTCTCTCTCACTCACTCTCTCTGCTCTCTCACTGATTCCCTTTTCTAACTTCTCTCCACTTTCTCTCTTCTTTGGCTTCTCCCTCAGTGTTCTTTTTTGTTTACTCTTACTTCTATCTTCTATCTTCTTCCTTCTGATTTCTCTTTTTCTCATGCTCTCTGTCTCTCTCTATCTCACCCCCTTTCTTACTAATCATGGGGATTTGGGGAGGTTTTTCAACTATAGGAAGGCTGGCATGATGTTGTTGGTGACTAAAATTGGGTGTTTGAGGGGTCGTTCGTTGGTGGGCTTGCTGTGTGGGATTCACCGGTGGATTGCTGCGATAGCAGGGGAGGGATTGAGCTAATAGATAAACTGGTGGTTGGTTTGGGCAATGAGTGTTGGTTTGTTTGTGTGTATAGGTTGCGTTTCGGATGGGCTACGATGGAATTAGGTTGATTTGTGTGGTTTTGCAGGCTGGCTGTGGTGGGTCTAATTAGGCAATGGGACTGTTTTGGGCAATTACAGGGGGTCGGTGATGATGTTTTCAGAGGTGGTTGATTGTAATAACTGGATGGGGAAATTGTGGGCTGGTTGGTGTATGGTAATAGCATAGATAACGCAACGGAAAAATAAAATTTTATTACCTTAACTATGGATCTCCTTGACATATCTATATGATTAACAAGGGGGTTTGCATAAAGATTACCTTAAGCACAGAAGATTTCTATGCTTCTAGGCAAAGATCCTTCGAAGAAGATGTTAGATCTACCACGAAAAAGCCCTCCAAGCCTAGAGCCTCTAACAATATCCACACGAACAACTTCTTTGGGAACCTTGTAGGCTTGCTTGCTTTGACTTTTGAGTGCTAGTTCCCTTGAATTATTTAAGAATACAAGAAGAAGAAAAACCTAACAATTAGGAGAGAGAGAGAGAGACGCCTAGAGAGAGAAAGAGGCGTGTCTTTTTCTTTCTTCAATTTTCTCTCACTAGTTTTCTTTTGTGTTGCAATAATAATTCAAGAATCAAAGCATGAACCTATTTATAGAAGAAGTATTCTAGTCTTTTAGGAATAAAGCTAATTGGAAACCAAAAAGGTTTAGGTAACTTACTTTAAGCTAATCCTTCTCCTTTAGGAAATCTATTCCATAAGGAAACCAATTAGTTACTTTATTTCTTTTAGGAAACTAACTTCCTACAAGACTTAGAATATTTATAAATAAGTCCTTTAAGTTAATTTGTCTCATAAATTAACCCCATAAGTATCTCATACTTATCTTAATTACATTTTAACTCAAAGATTTTGTTCTTTATGTGTATGAACCGTTAGGTTTCATTCACATTGACAATAAGTATAAATTATAGCTCATTAATTGAGCTAGATAAATTAAACACTTTTTAATTTATCATTAATTCACTAATTAATCAATTCATACTTATAGATCATGAGTGGTGTCTAGCAATGCATCATGACCACTCAAGTGAATAGGAAAGTCATATGGTAGATCATACCCTTCAATGACAATGTTACTGTGTAATTAATATCCTTTCACCACACTATATCCCTATTAATCTAAAAGTATAGTGCATACTATTAAATGACTAATTTATATTTTCTTGTTCCAGAAATATTACTCTCCATGATGTATAACCTTGAAACTACTTCCAAGTTATACTATCACTTCTGTAGAAGATTTATGAGTTAATATTTCATACAAGTGGCCATAAAGGGATATACTCTCCTATTAAGGAGTGGTGAATCCTATATTGATTACTCACTATCTTTCCATGCTTCAAATTATACTCAATCTCTAACCTATGGGCTACCCTTTTACGAGCACTGAGAAATAGACTCAAAGTATAGCAATCCACACTCAAGATACTATGGTAATCTCAAGTCAAAGGATCACTTATACCATTGCCATTAAGAGTTTAACCATTGGCACTATAGTTGAAACCCTTAGCGGATCAATCCAATGAACTTGTTCACAAACAAGCATCCACATACCAGCTTAAGTGTCACACACACCATAGTCAATGAGATCAACTACTACTTACCATAAGTAGAGGCAAAGTATGTGCTAATCTATCTGCATTAATGATGTCCAATCTCATTAATACTATGACTAGGGATATTTAAGAATATGACTTTATGTATTAGAGTCTCATAATTGTAACCCTTACAATCTCTAATACACAGTTAATATTCTGAGGACTTTATCAATCAAATAAGTAACATGGAGATACAAGTATAGAGGATAAAGAAAAATACTACATGGATAAATATAACATATAAAACACCTTAAACCATCTTGGTTTTTGGGCATACACTAACAAACTCCTACTTGCACTAAAACCAATCACTCATTTGTTTTAGGCCAAAAGCATTTACATGAGCATCATGCTTTTTCTGGGACAAGGCCTTAGTGAGATGATCAGCTGTATTGTCATCAGTGGGAACCTTTTCTATCTTTACATCATTCCTACCAACTATTTTCCTAATAAGATGGTAGCACCTAAGTACGTGTTTGGATCGTTGATGAGACCTAGGTTCCTTTGCTTGGGCGATGGCACCACTATTGTCACAATACAAAGGTATAGGATCAACAATGAAAGGAACCACTCCTAGCTTGGTGACAAACTTCTTGATCCAAATAGCCTCTTTTGCAGCTTCAGAAGCAACAATGTAATTGGCTTCAGTTGTAGAATCAGCGGTAGTTTCTTGCTTCAAACTCTTCCAGCTCACAACATCACCATTTAACGTGAATATAAATCCAGACTGCGATTTACTATCATCCTTGTCAGACTGAAAACTCGCATCAATGAAGCCACACACTTCCAAAGTGTGTCCTCCATAAACCAAGAATAATTCTTTAGTTCTTCTCAAGTACTTAAGAATACTCTTGACAGCTACCTAGTGACCCTCACCAAGGTTTGTTTGGAATCTACTCATAACACTTAGAGCATAGCAGGCATCGGGTCTCGTACATAGCATAGCATACATAATGGATCCTATTGTCAAGGCACAAGGAACCTTTTGCATGCTATCAATCTCGACAGGTGTCTTAGAACACATATCT
The DNA here is from genome assembly GCA_024721245.1 of Mitragyna speciosa. Taxonomy (NCBI): domain Eukaryota; kingdom Viridiplantae; phylum Streptophyta; class Magnoliopsida; order Gentianales; family Rubiaceae; genus Mitragyna; species Mitragyna speciosa. The sequence continues at coordinate 26,940,056 of CM045561.1, forward strand.
CTCGAAAGAGTAATCCCATGTCTTATAGGTAAGTATCCCTTCTTCGATTGCTCCATGCTAAACCTCTTTAGCATCTTGTCTATGTATGTCGATTGACTGAGACCAAGCAATCTCTTGGATCTATCTCTAAAGATCCTAATTTCCAAAATATAGGTTGCCTCTCCTAAATCTTTCATGAAGAAAATTTTGGACAGCCATACCTTTACGGTTTGTAGTAAAGGTATGTCATTTCCCATCAACAATATGTCATCCACATAAATTATTAAGAAAACAACAGCGCTCCCACTCATCTTCTTGTATACACAAGGCTTGTCTTTGTTCTTAAGAAAATCAAACTCTTTGATTGTCTCATCAAAATGAATGTTCTAACTCTTTGAAGCTTGCTTGAGTCCATAAATGGACTTTTGTAGCTTGCATACCTTATGACTATCAATGGAGTCAAAACCCTCTGGTTGTGTCATGTACACATCCTTTTGCAAATTCCCGTTAAGGAATGCAGTCTTGACATCCATTTGCCAAATCTCATAGTCATAATAAGCAGCTATGGCAAGCAAAATCCTAATGGATTTAAGCATAGCTACTGGCGAAAAGGTTTCTTCAAAGTCAATTCCTTGCCTTTGTTTATAACCTTTTGCCACTAACCTTGCTTTATAGGTAACAATGTTACCATCCATGTCAGTCTTTCTTTTAAAGACCCACTTGCACCCTATGGGTTTTATCCCTTTAGGTGGCTCGACCAAGGTCCATACCTTGTTCTTGTACATGGAATCCATTTCAGATTTCATAGCTTCGCGCCACATCAAAGAGTCTACATTAGACATAACTTCTTCGTAACTAGTAGGTTCGTCATTATCTGTGACTAACACATCATTACTCTCACTAATGAGAAATCCATATCTTTCAGGAGCATAACGCGTTCTACTAGATCTACGAAGTTCTTGTGTAACTTGAGTTTCTGACTACGCTTCATCAACATGTGGCGTGAGCTCTTGTTCCATCTGTTGACTACTTTGTGGTTCTTGAATTTCTTCAAGTTCTACTTTGCTCCCACTACTTCTTTTAAGAATAAACAATTTCTCTAGAAAAGTAGCATGTCTTGAAACAAACACCTTTTGCTCAAGGGGATTGTAGAAGTAGTATCCACAACTCTCTCTAGGATACCCCACAAACAAACATTTGTCAGACTTAGCCTCTAGCTTGTCTGACACGTTCCGCTTCACATAAGCAGAACAACCCCAAATCTTTAAATGATTAAGATTTGGTTTCTTACCATACCAAATCCCATAAGGTGTGGTATCAATAGATTTTGATAGAACAGGGTTGAGTATATAGGAGGCGGAATCTAAGGCATATCCCCAAAATGAACTAGGAAGTGATGCATGGCTCATCATGGAACGTACCATATCTAATAAAGTACGATTTCTCCTTTCAGACACATCATTTAGTTGTGGCGTGTATGGAGAAGTCCATTGAGGAATAATCTCATTTTTCTCTAGATATTGTTGGAACTCTTGACTTAAATATTCTCCACCTCGATCAGATCTAAGTGTTTTGATACTCTTGCCAAGTTGTTTCTCAAATTTAGCTTTAAAGACTTTGAACTTTTCAAAGGCCTCAGATTTGTGCTTCATAAGAAACACATAATCATATCTAGAATGGTCATCCGTGAAAGTGATGAAGTAGGAGAAACCACCTCTAGCATGGATCGACATTAGGCCACAAACATCAGTATGTATAAGCCCAAGAAGATCACTAGCACGTTCACCCTTTCCAGAAAAAGGTGTCTTGGTGATCTTATCAAGTAAACAAGATTCGCATGTCCCAAATGATTCATAATCAAATGAGTCCAAGTATCCATTTTTATGTAACTTGGATATGTGTTTCTCATTTACATGATCAAGTCTACAATGCCAAAGGTATGTTTGGTTAACAATATCTAATTTTTATTTCTTGGTGTTTATATTGAGAATGGACTTTTGTTCATTTAGAATATATAAACCATTAATTAATGTACTAGTACCATAAGTAATACCATCATGTGAAAAATAACAACTTTTATTCCTTTGAATGATGGTAAAACCATCCAAATTTAACAATGAGATAGAAATGATGTTATTTGTAAGTACAAGAACAAAATAACAATTTCTTAATTCTAAAATGAGCCCAGTGGGCAAAGAGAGTACATAGGTTCCTACGGCTAATGCAGCAACTCTTGCTCCATTCCCCACGCGTAGCTCGACCTCTCCCTTTGCCAGAAATCTACTATCTTTAAGACCCTGCATATTATTACAAATATGAGATCCAGATCCGATATCTAATACCCATGAGTCTTGGTTAGTAGATAAATTAATCTCAATCATAAACATACCAGAGGTTGAAGCTTCACCAAGCTTCTTTGACTTCAGAGAGTCAAGGTAAGCCTTGCAATTCCTCTTCCAATGCCCATCTTGTCCGCAATGGAAAGCATGTGCCCTTGGGTTTGTCCTTCTTAATCCCACTCTTAGGCTTAGTTCTCTTCTTCTTGGACTTCTTAAGCCCAAAATTGGGCTTCTTTTTCTTGGAGCCCGAGACAAGCATAACAGTGCCCTTCTTCTTCTTAAGATTGGGCTTATCAGTCTTGAGCATATTCATCAATTCAGTCAGCGTGCACTCAACTTTTCGCATGTTGAAGTGCAGGATGAATTGTGAATAGCTCTCAGGGAGGGACTCAAGAATTAAGTCAATACTTAACTCATTGTCAGAGACGTGTCCTAGATCAGCTAATTTTTCAATTAGTCCGATCATCTTCAGTACATAGGTAGTCACTGAAGATCCCTTTGCCATCTTGCATTGATAAAGCTCCCTTGAGGTCTCATACCTCTCAGTCCTAGCTTGTGCGTCGAACATTTCTTTTAAGTGCACAATCATGGACGAAGCATCCATCTAAAGATGTTGCTTTTGCAATGCCGGGGACATAACAGCTAACATGATACATGTTGCAGCATTATTGTCGGCTTTGTGCATCTCATATGCATTTATGTCCTCAGGTGATGCAGTAGCGGGTGGAGGAGGGGGCATGGGTTTATCGAGGACATACTCAATCTTTTCATATTTGAGAACAATTCTCAAATTGATATTCCAGTCCTCAAAGTTGGTTTCATTGAGTTTGTTGTCAAGAATCGGTCGCAAATTCACGTTAGACATTCTACAAAAAGTAAAGACAGAAAATAAGTATTTGTTTTATGTTATATATGCAAACCAATTGTGGATTCGTAAATTTATTTGGTTTGCTCCCACTATTTTACTTCAAATCAATAACCCTCAATATTGATTCGGAAATTCGTTGGAGATTTCTAGTGGGCTAGGATCCCATCTAATTAGCTTTGGGTTTGACGGAGGCCAATGCCCCAAAGATAAATTCGATTAGGTAGATAACTATTTATCAATCAGAACTCTTGTGACTCCTAGATAGTTGGATATCAACTCTTTGAAATTTACATCTTATGTATTACCCAACATTGCCTCAAAAATATCATAACATTGACGAAGGCCAAACTCGTTATGTAATTTTTGTTAAGTCCAACCCATTATTCAGAGATCATATCTCATAACAAAAACATATTCCGAATAAGGTGACCTTGACGGAGGCCAACGTGTCAACCTTAATAGGAACTCATCGTTTTTGTTATAATAATGGAAAGCAACTTAAATAGATGACTTAATATTTGAAATTGAGGGATTTTAGTTTAAATATAAAGGTCTCATCATATTATGCAATTAAAATATATCAATCATATAAAATAAAAGCATAATAAACGTGGATGATTATGGACTTTAACTAATAATATTTTCTTCGAGCCTTGAAGAAAATATTTGGTTAAAATTCCTAAGGGACGTGTCAACTCCTTGATCCGCCTCCTTGGTTGCTCCTTGGTGCCATCTTCATCTTTTTGTACATTGTCGCGTCCCATTTTTCGAAAATAAATAGAAAGTGTAAAGAAGATATCGGGAAAAGGGAAAAGGAAGTATTAAATGTAGTGTTGTGGTTATTAAAAAAAAGCGTGTAAATTTTTGTAAAAACTAATTTTTTTGAAAATGCTTTGTAAAAGATGATTCGATAAAAATGTGACAAAACAAATGCTTTACTTTAAAAAATAAAAGAAAAAGGGCCTAAAATGGGACTTTTGAAATGCGACGATTTTTGGGCCCGAAAATAGAGTCTAAAAAAGGGTTTTTAGTGAAAAAGGAGTCGCCACTTGGTATTGAGTTTTGGTGTACCAAGTCACCCGAAAATATTTTGTGGAAGGAAAAAATTTGGAAATTATTTATTTAAAGAAATGATTTTTTGGAAAAATATAAGAAAAACAAGAAAAACCCTTTTAGACGACTCCAGGTCTTTTGAAAACAAGAGAAAAAGGTTCGGGAGTCACAGTTGAAGAAAGGGAAGGCAAAGGCTCGTGCCTAAGGCACCCTTTCAACCTAGCCGAAACTAGTTGCGAGGTTTAGTCTAAATTTTCCTAATATAACCCTAAGATTTTATCACATTTGGATGCAACTATATGAATGCAAATCTAATCCTAAAAAATGGATATCGATAAGGGACGAAATATTCCATTGAGGTTTGGTCGGGATTATCGCATTAATTGCGAAACTCGAGTCTAGACCTCGATGGAGTCACGAGTATAGATGCAAAATGAAATGCAAAAGAAAAGGAAAATAGTAATATAGGTAGTAAATGATCAAAGAGAGTAGGAATGCAACATAACGGGTACGGGGAACTAATAAACTCGTGACTAACTGTTTCTACTCACGGAGGGGGGAACGACATGTACGCCATCGCTTCCCACGTGAGTAGATGACTATTTCTTAGTCTAAATCATGCAAATGGCCTAAAATTCTATGTGTAGTGGAATCTAAAAATTATGCACCAAATAGATGTTAAAATAAGTAACAAGTTATAAAGTATATATAAAAAAAACTCATAGAAAATGGGAAAAGCCTAAAAAGATAAAATGTGTGTGAAATGTCATGAAATGCATACAAAAAATATTCCTAATGCTAAAATGACCTAAAGGCTTAGCATTGGACTAGCCTATTTTCTATAAGTTCTCCGCTAGCGTTGGACTAGAGAAGAAATCGGAATTAACCACAACTAGCTTTGGACTAGTGTGGCGACGATACACATATATAATTAAAGCAAGTAAATAAATAAAGCATGTATTAAAGCAATAATCACATAAAAGCAAATAATAGCACATAGGAGCACATAACACATAAACATGATATTCTAGATGCAAAATCCTAAAGAAAGCGAATAAAACACATAAACACATAGCACACATAGCACACAAAGCCCTAACTATTACACCGGAGAATAACTTAATTACAATCTAAAAAATGGAAAGAGAATAAAAGATATCCTATCTAACCTATCTATTACACTTTCTATCTAAAATACATAGGCTTTAATTAAATAGATAAAACATAAACTATCTATTACATTCACTATCTAAATACAAAGAAATTTTTACTAAATAGAATGTTACCTATCTATTACATTTTTTTGAATAATCAACAATTAAATTCGAGTAAATAATACGACATAAATAAATAAATAAACATTCACACATGGATAAAATTATAAGCACAAAGATACATAAAAACACATAGGAGCACGTAGGAGCACATAAAAAGAAATATTGGAAGGGTAATCGAGGTACCTCTCATTCGTAAACCCGGTATAAATGGCTACTAAAATGAACAAACATGTCAAAATTATCACTATTTAATAAATCAATCACTAATTGAATAATTTTCTACCGATCACTATGAACATGCTATGATAATTCAAACAATTATAGCAATAATAAACAAAATAAGAGAAAGAAAAATAATGATAACAATAATTAATCATTTAGGAGAAAAATGAAAATTGTTTAAGTAAAAATAAATTAGTAAATAAATAAATAAATAAAGCGAAACAACAAAGATAAAATAAAATAAAACTAATAATAATACTAATAATAATAGAAGATAAAATACAATAATACATACATTGAAATTTTAACACCTCAAATAAGAATTATTAAAATAACTAAAAGGGAAATAGAGAGACTAATTTGAACATTAATTATAAGTTTGATAAAAATAAATAAAGAAAATGTAAGAAGAAATAATTTAAAGCTTTGAGGACTTAACTAATTTTAATTAATACTTTTTTTTTTTTTACAAAAATAAAATATTATAAGATTTGGATTAAAAGTGAAAATTTAAGCAATATTCTAAAGTGAAAAATGTAATTTTCAACAAAACAAAAGAGTAAAATTATAATTTTAAACCCTAATTAAGGTAATGACATAGTTTACAACAAATTTAAAAGCTAAAATGTAGTCTTCAGCAAGTATAATACCCAAAAATAAAAATTTCCAGCAATACTTAAAGCTAAAAATATAATTTCAGCAAAGTCATTAAATAATACCTAATTTACAGCAATGTCTAGGGTCAAATTATAATTTTCAGCTATATAAAAGGGCCAAAAATAAAAATTCCAGCAACTACAAGCATTAAAATACAAATTCCAGCAACAAATAAAAGGCTAAAATATAATTCTAACAATTAATGGAGGTCTTAAAACAAATTCCAGCAACATAAAGGACCAAAATATAAATTCTAGCAACAACAAGGGCCAAAAAATAAAATTCCAGCAAATTTGAGGACAAAAATGCAAAAAATCCAGCAATGTGAGGGATCAAATTGCAAATTCCAGCTACATTCAAGGACTAAAACAGAATTCCAGCAACATTTAAAGCCTAAAATACAATAACAGCAAGCTTGGGAGGTAAAATTGCAATTTTCATAAATATCAGAGGGTAAAATTGCAATTCCAGAAAAATTATAGGGGTCAAAATGTAATTACCGACAAATATAGGGGTCAAAATGAAAAATTAAAAACGTAGGGGGGAAAATTATAATTATCTAAAAGTTGAGGGACCTAAATGCAATTAATCGGGACCTAATTGCAAAGAAAATTAAATTATGGGGGTCAATCTACAATAAACAGAAATTTAAATGCACAAATCAAACATTTTCAGGGCCACAGTAGCATTACTGAAAATATAAGGACTATAAAATAAATACCTATTGTTAATTAAAAATAAATAAAAAAAACTAACTAACCAAAACGACGTAGTTTTGAGTGAAACTACGTCAAAACGACGTAGTTTCACCAAAACATTTTTTTTTTTTTTTCGGCTGATTTCGGGTTTTTTTTTTTTTTTTTTTTCAGATTTCCTTTTTTATTTTTTTCTTTCCTTTTTCTCTCTCTTTTTTCTTTTCTCTCTTTTCTTTTCTCTCTTTTCTTCTTTCCTTTTCTTTCTTTTCCCTCTTTTCTTTTTCTCTCTTCTTCTTCCCCGATTTCCTTCTGCTTCCCCCCCCGATTCCCTTCTGATCTTCTCTTCTTCTTCCTCCTTTCTTCTCTTCTTCCTTTCTTCTCTTCTTCCCTTTTCTTCTTCTTCTTTTCTTCCCTTTTCTTTTCCCCTCCCCCCGATCTGCTCTCCCCCTTTTTCTTTTCTTCTTTTTTTTTTCTTTTTTTTTTTTCTTTTTTTTCGCCGTCGTTTCTCTCTCTCACAGGTCTCTCTCTCTCTCTCTCTCTCTCTCTCTCTCTCTCTCTCTCTCTCTCGGCCGGACGTTTTTCAGTTTTCTCTTTTTTTTTTTTTTTTATACAAAACAAAAAAAACAGAAAACAAAAACAACGAAATACTGAAATTTGAAAGTAAAAGTAGGAGATTTACCTGGTAGTGATGCTATTGTTGTTGCTGTTGTTGTTGTTTGTTGCTTGATTGTTTGTTGATTGAATTTTTTTTTTTTTCGAAACTTGCAGGTGTGTGTTGTGCGTGTGTTTTTGTGAATGCAGGTGAGTATGTGTTGTGCGTGTGTTCCGTGTGTGTGGCTGTGTGAATGTGAACTGGTATGAGGTGTGTGCTTGCAGGTTGTGAGAGTGTGTGCAATGCGTGTGATTGGCTGTGTGTGTGTTTCTGTGCGTGCAATTGTGAATGCAGGTGAGTGTGTGCGTTTGTGTATGTAATGTGTGTGTGTGTGTGAGCTGGTTCTGTGAGTTCAAGAGTGTTGGTGATGGTGAGTGAATTGTGAGTGTGGGTTGTGTGTGTGTTTGAATGCAGGGGAGGCCGAGAGAGGAGTGAGGGTGTGCGTTTGTGATGTCTGTGTGAGTTGTGAGTGAATGCTTGTGTGTGTCTGTGTTTTGTGTTCTGGTGAGGGAAGGTGGAAGTAGAAAATGCAGGGGAAGTGAAGTGAGGTGCAGGTGTGTTCTGTGTGCGAGTGTGTGAATGCAGGTGAGTGTGTGTTGTGTGTCTGTGTGATTTGTGAGTGAATGCTTGTGTGTGTCTGTGTTTTGTGTTCTGGTGAGGGAAGGTGGAAGTAGAAAATGCAGGGGAAGTGAAGTGAGGTGCAGGTGTGTTCTGTGTGCGAGTGTGTGAATGCAGGTGAGTGTGTGTTGTGTGTCTGTGTGATTGCAGGGAGAGGGAGGGGAAAGAAATGCAGGTGTGTGTGAGTGTTGTGTGTCTGTGTGATTTGTGTTCCGGTGAGGGAAGGTGGAAGTAGAAAATGCAGGGGAAGTGAAGTGAGGTGCAGGTGTGTTCTGTGTGCGAGTGTGTGTGAGCTGGTTCTGTGAGTTCAAGAGTGTTGGTGATGGTGAGTGAATTGTGAGTGTGGGTTGTGTGTGTGTTTGAATGCAGGGGAGGCCGAGAGAGGAGTGAGGGTGTGCGTTTGTGATGTCTGTGTGAGTTGTGAGTGAATGCTTGTGTGTGTCTGTGTTTTGTGTTCTGGTGAGGGAAGGTGGAAGTAGAAAATGCAGGGGAAGTGAAGTGAGGTGCAGGTGTGTTCTGTGTGCGAGTGTGTGAATGCAGGTGAGTGTTGTGTTGCAGAGAGGGAGTGATATGCAATGTGTTTGGTGAGGGAAGAGATTGAGGGAGAGAATTGTGTGTTAGTGTGTGTTGTAGCTGTGTGAGTGTTGTGTTGCAGAGAGGGAGTGATCTGCAATGTGTTTGGTGAGGGAAGAGATTGAGGGAGAGAATTGTGTGAAGTCTGTGTGTGATTGCAGGGAGAGGGGATGCAGAGGGAGTTAGGAAGAGAGAGACCGAGTGAGAGTGCAGGTGAGGTTGTGTTCAAAATGGTGTCTGCAGGGGAGTGAAAATGTGTAGGTATGAGTCTGTCTGATTGCAGGGAGAGGGAGGGGAAAGAAAATGCAGGTGTGTGTGTGTGTTGTGATGATGAGGGTGGGTGAAAAAAGGGAAAGAAAACTACCCAAAATCCCCCCAAATTTGGTTTTTTTTGCAGAGGAATTGGTTTTTCTTCTGCAGCAGCTGCAGTAAAACTGCAGCTGCTGTAGCAGCTGCTCCCTTTTTTTTTTTTTTTTTTTTTTACGAATTATATTATATATATATATATATAAAAACTGAAATGCAATATTAAGGAAAAAGTAAAATTTAGTATAACAAATTAAAGGTTAATTCAACATTAGAAAAATACCATTTAAAATAAATACCAAATGGTCTTTTAAAATAATAATAATAATAATAATAATAATAATAATAATAATAATAATAATAATAATAATAATAAATAAATAAAATAAAAATAAAAATATTTTTATATATATATATTTTTTAATCAGGAAATTTTATAAAATGCTTGTAGACAATTCTCATAAAGAAAATTTTAAATAAAAGTGCATTGGAAAGCGTGACCCAAATATGGTAAAATTATAACATTTATGAAAATTAATAAATGACATCACAAATATTTTGCAAAACATATATTATCACATAAAGCACATATAGTATAATTTTCACTCAAAAATTTAAAAATTAACGCATTCTTGGGAAACGTGCCTTTAAAAGGATAAAAATTAAATAAGTACTAAATGACCTCTAAAAATTATGAGATTTTTACAGAAAATTTATGAACATACAAAATACATATATGAAATTTTTTACTTAAAAATTCTCATAAAAGAGACTGCATTGGGAAACGTGCCATTAAAATAAAAAAATACTAAAATTCTAAATAAATGATGAATGGCTCCTAAAAATCATTAAAATCATAAATAATGATAAAAATAGTAAAATCAATGTATTTAAGAAATAAAATAAAATAAACTAATATTTACATGGTAAAATTACCATTTTGCCCCTGATGTGACAAATTAGACGTAATATACACAAAAATTATAATTGGCCCCTGAAAATCACAATAACCCCTAAATAAAGTAATACGCATGCTTTTATAAAATGTGTGTCAAAATTTGGTGTCTACAGCTTGCCCCTCTTTGTCGGAAGCTCAAAGAGGTTCCAGACAAAGACGTAGACGAAACCAAATTTTGACTCACCTATGAATGAAATACAAATACCTTGACTCCCGTAAAGATAAATGTAAGAAATGCAGAAAGAATGACCGGGCTCCCTAAGAGCTGCCTACGTATTCCACATGAGGAAATCAGGTCAAAACGTAGTTCGAATGCAGGTAAACTATTGATGGGAATGATGACATGAGTGCAATTTGTAACACAAGCATTCAAAATCTCTCTCTTTTTTTTTTTTTTTTTTTTTTTTTTTTTTTTACAAATGGAGAAGAAACGCCATGTTCGAACTGCTGGATAAGGATAACATAAAGCGATAAACTGCAAGACCTAATAAAGTATTTAAACTAATAGACAAAATAAAATAACTCCAATCTGCTGGACAAAATAAATATTGATGAGTTAGATGCCATGTTTGGACTATCAGACTTGAAATGTAAACAGATGCCGACCAGGCTGCTGGACGGATGCATGACCTTGGGTTGCCAAGGTTGATGAATGCAAAGTTGGGCTGCCAACTTGAGAAAGTAAATAAATGATCCTGGGCTGCCAGGAATCATAAAATGCAAGGTCTGGGCTGCCAGACTCGAAACATAAATAAAAGATGCCGACCAGGTTGCTGGACGGATGCATGACCTTGGGCTGCCAAGGTTGATGAATGCAAAGTTGGGCTGCCAACTTGAGAAAGTAAATAAATGATCCTGGGCTGCCAGGAGTCATCAATGCAAGGTCTGGGCTGCCAGACTTGGAAACAGAAATAAATGATCCTGGGCTGCCAGGAGTCATAAAATGCAAGGTCTGGGCTGCCAGACTTGGAACATAAATAAAAGATGCCGACCAGGTTGCTGGACGGATGCATGACCTTGGGCTGCCAAGGTTGATGAATGCAAAGTTGGGCTGCCAATTTGAGAAAGTAAATAAATGATCCTGGGCTGCCAGGAGTCATAAATGCAATGTCTGGGCTGCCAGACTTGAAACATAAATAAAAGATGCCGACCAGGTTGCTGGACGGATGCATGACCTTGGGCTGCCAAGGTTGATGAATGCAAAGTTGGGCTGCCAACTTGAGAAAGTAAATAAATGATCCTGGGCTGCCAGGAGTCATAAATGCAATGTCTGGGCTGCCAGACTCGAAACATAAATAAAAGATGCCGACCAGGTTGCTGGACGGATGCATGACCTTGGGCTGCCAAGGTTGATGAATGCAAAGTTGGGCTGCCAACTTGAGAAAGTAAATAAATGATCCTGGGCTGCCAGGAGTCATCAATGCAAGGTCTGGGCTGCCAGACTTGGAAACAGAAATAAATGATCCTGGGCTGCCAGGAGTCATAAAATGCAAGGTCTGGGCTGCCAGACTTGGAAACAGAAATAAATGATGCCGACCAGGCTGCTGGATGGATACATGACCTTGGGCTGCCAAGATTGATGAATGACATAATAAAACTTAAAACAATTCTTAAATGTAACGTCCAAATTGATAAATTTGTCAAAAAAATTTTCCAAAAATTTTTGCCCCAGTGTATGGAATCAAATGATTTCAAAATCATGCCTTTCAAACTTGAGACTTGTGCAACGTGAAAATCCACTTGCAATCAATCCTTTCTTTTTTTTTTTTTTTTTTTTAGAAAAATTTGTCTCAATATAAATCAAATGAAATCAATTCATTGTCTTCTTTTGAACTTGTCCCAATGTAAATTAATTTTGTCTTAAACTCGAACATCATAATCAACTTCGAAAATCAAATTTTTCTCAAAAAAAAAAAAATTTGCCCCAGTGTAATCAATCTTTCACAACATTTTGCTTTAAACTCAAAGCATCATAATCAATGAAAAATCAAATTTTTTTCTCAAAAAATTTGCCCCAGTTTAAATTTTCAATAAAGACCCTCAATGACGGTGATGTAACTTCATCTGCAAAATAGAGAAAGCAGATATAATTGTCAAAAAAAACAATGCCACCACCTGACAATCCCTTCACTCAACTGGTACATATAAACATGAGTATTGCCCTTTTGAATCTTTGATACGACTTCTTGCTTTCATGTCCCGCGAGTTCTCCGCATTCAATGAATTCTGATTCGCGGCTTAGCTCCAGTGCCCCGAATAATTGCTCAATCGGTGTATACTTCTGATTTTCGATAACTTTAGGATTGCCATTGTCTTTTATTCCATAAATCAAACGCCAAAATTTCAAAACATGAATTTGTTAAAATATTTCAAATGCAGTAATGTACGAACTTTTTTTTTTTTTTATTTTATAAATAAAGTACATGCAAAAAATTTTTTAACTACAGAAAATAAATAAATAGATACTAAATAGAAACCGTTACGCTTGGTTGGAGAAATGAATTTTCAGGGAACAGCCCTGAAACAACTGCCATTATGATCCTTTAGATGTCGTCTTGTTCGAACTCTGAAAGTCACCAGACGATCAATGCCGAAGAAAAATCTCAAGTAACTATAGTTACCAGCTTTCAACAAACTCAAATCCAATGCCTGTATCCTGACTTCTTCGCCTGCTAGCCTTTAACTGCAACTCCCAACCACAGCGCCCTTTCGGGTTTTCACTGTGGTGTCCCCCACCCTTTTTCTCTTTTTTTTTTTTTTTTTTTTTTTTTTTTGGAGGCGCCCTTTCGGGTTTTCGCCTTTGTAGAGTAGGATGAGAACAAACAACATTCAAGTTCTGGGCAATCCTTCCCCTTATCATTAAAACAGAATAGTATTCAAAAAATTTGGCATCAGTAAGACAATCTTCCCTTGATGATTCGGGATAAATATATTAACATCATATGCCATTTTGATTTGCAAATTTCCGTTCTAAAAATTATTGCAAGATAAAGATGGAGGTCGGTAACATTCTCGGCTTTTGTAATGAGGTCAGGTGAGGTGTCAGAAATGTTAAGGTTGGAAAGTAGACTTTGGGAGGGAGCTGATTTGTCTTGGGGTCGCACTTGCAAAAGTTTTATCCCAGTATTGACCAATCGTTTTTCCTTAAGAAAATCTATTCTAACATTGTCATTTGCTTTTGGGGCTCTCCTTCCCTTTCCCAAACAAGATTTGCTTCATTTTTTTTTTTTTTTTTGCCCCAGTATGGGATAAAAATCAAGACAAAGAATTTGCTTCAAATGTGGGATAAATTTAGTGCAAAAAGTTATCTGGGTGTGGGATGCGACTTTCAAGTGGGCTAGCCAAACGAAATTATAAATTCTGAAAGCTCAAAGGGGAGAACGAGGGTAAAGAATTGTTTTATGGAAAAGAAAAAAGGCCCGCCTTTAGCCCATCTTCTTCTTGCAATAAAATTATCTGAAAGAGAATTTACGAAATCAAATATAAAACCTTTTTACGATGTCTGAATTAATGATTTGGGGAAAGACCTGACCATCCATTTCGGCCAGGACAAGGCCCCCTCCTGATAACACTTTCTTGACAATGAATGGACCTTGCCAATTTGGAGCGAATTTTCCTTTTGCCTCCTCCTGGATTGGAAGAATTCGCTTCAGAACTTTGTCTCCTATTTCAAATTGACGGGGCTTGACCTTCTTCTGATAGGCACGGGCCATTCGCCTTTGGTAACACTGCCCATGGCAAATAGCATTCAATCGCTTTTCATCAATCAATGCCAACTGCTCATGACGTTCCTTGACCCATTCAGCTTCCTCTAATTGAGCTTCCATCAATATACGCAGAGAAGGAATCTCAACTTCCGCTGGCAATACTGCTTCCATCCCGTACATAAGGGAATATGGGGTCACCCCAGTAGAAGTTCTTATAGCAGTTCTGTATGCCAACAATGCATAAGGTAACTTCTCATGCCAATCTCGATGCGTATCCGTCATCTTCCGGATGATCTTCTTCAAATTCTTATTGGCAGCCTCTACAGCTCCATTCATCTGAGGTCTATAAATGGCAGAGTTTCGATGCTTGATCTTGAACTGCTCACACAACCCATCTACCACGTCATTGTTGAGATTCTTCGCGTTATCCGTAATCAATGTCTCTGGTATCCCAAAACGACAGATAATGTGATTTCTCAGAAAATCAGCTACCACTTTCTTAGTCACGTGCCTGTAAGACTCGGCTTCGACCCATTTAGTGAAGTACTCTATCGCCACCAGGATAAATCGATGACCATTCGAAGCAGGAGGATCGATAGTTCCAATCACATCCATTCCCCACATTGAACAAGGCCAAGGAGCAGTCATACTGTGGAGCTCCGAAGGAGGTGCGTGTATTACATCGCCATGTAATTGACATTTAACACATTTTCTGACGAACTTCAACACAGTCATGCTCCATGGTAAGCCAGAAATATCCCGTCCTCATGATTTTCTTTGCCAATAAGTGCCCGTTCATATGCGGCCCACATACGCCACTGTGGATCTCCTTCATCAAATATTCAGCTTCCTTCTCGTCAACGCATCTCAATAAACCCAAATCACTTGACCTTTTGTACAGGACTTCTCCATTCAGAAAAAATCTCATAGACATCCTTCGAAGAAAATTCTTGGCCGCAGTATTGGCACCCGGAGGATAAAATCTATTTTTCAAATATTCTTTCAGATCATGAAACCAAGGAAAGCCGTCAGCTTCTTGTTCAATGCGCAGACAGTGCGCTGGTTCCTCTTGAATCTTAACGAAAATGGGTTCAATTATAGTACCATCGGGATGAGAGATCATGGAAGACAAAGTTGCCAAGGCATCTGCAAAGACATTTCGAGTACGCGCGATATGTATGAATTCCAAAGTTCTGAACTGTCGAGCCAAAGTGAGCAAACAACAATGATATGGAATTATTTTAGAATCCCGAGTCATCCATTTTCCCAATGTTTGATGAACTAGTAAATCAGAATCACTAAATGCTGTCAAATCCTTGATATCCATATCCAACGCCATCTTCAAACCAAGAATGCAAGCTTCATACTCTGCCATGTTATTAGTGCAGGCAAATTTCAGTTTGGCAGTAGCAGGGTAATGTTTTCCTTCGGGTGACACTAGGACTGCCCCAATTCCAGCTCCAAAAGAGTTTGAAGCACCATCAAAGAACAATCTCCATCCCGAAGATTCCTCATTAATATCCTCAGCTGTCCCTACAAACAAAATTTCTTCATCAGGGAAATAAGTATTCAATGGCTCGTAATCATCTTGCAAAGGGTTCTCCGCCAAGTGATCGGCAATTACTTGGCCCTTGACTGCCTTTTGAGTTGTGAACACAATATCAAATTCACTGAGAATCATTTGCCACTTAGCCATACGTCCAGTGGGCATCGGTTTCTCAAGCAAATACCTCAACGGGTCAGATCGAGATATGAGATAGGTGGTATGGTCAAGGAGATAATGTCTCAATTTTTGAACAGTCCAGGCCAATGCACAACATAATCTTTCCAAAAATGAATAATTCGCCTCATAGACAGTAAATTTCTTACTTAGATAATAGATTGCCTGTTCCTTTTTGCCTGAATCATCATGTTGACCGAGAACACAACCCATGGCTCCATCCAACACTGAGAGGTACATGATAAGTGGCCGACCTGGTTTCGGCGGTACTAACACAGGAGGATTCAACAGATAATCTTTGATTTTGTCAAAAGCCCGCTGACAATCTCCATTCCACTTCATTGGGGTATTTTTTCTTAACAACTTGAACAAAGGTTCACAAGTAAGAGTCAACTGAGCAATAAATCTGCCAATGAAATTAAGCTTCCCCAAAAAACTCTTCACATCTTTCTGCGTCTTTGGTACTGGCATTTCTCGTATGGCCTTTATCTTGGCAGGATCTACTTCAATACCCTTCTTACTAACAATGAAACCTAGTAACTTGCCAGCAGGAGACCCGAAAGCACATTTTGCAGGATTCAGTTTCAGATTATACCTTCTTAATCTTTCAAACAGCTTTCTCAAATCTCCCAAATGGTCCTCTGCTCTTCTGGACTTGACTATAATGTCATCCACGTAAACTTCTATCTCTTTGTGTATCATGTCATGAAACAGTGTAGTCATAGTCCTTTGATAGGTGGCCCCAGCATTTTTCAATCCAAAGGGCATAACTCTGTAACAGAATATTCCCCACGGAGTCATGAATGCCGTCTTTTCTCGATCTTCCTCTGCGACCAAAAGTTGATGATATCCAGCGAAACAATCAATAAATGAATCCATTTCATGCCCAGCAGTATTGTCCAACAGGATGTGAATGTTAGGCAAAGGAAAGTCATCCTTTGGACTGGCTTTGTTTAAATCTCGATAATCTACACATACTCGCACTTCACCAGACTTTTTGGGAACCGGAACCATATTTGATAGCCAAATGGGATAGTGAGACACAATGATGATTTGGGCATTGAATTGTTTGACTATCTGCTCTTTGATTTTGAGGCTCATTTCAGGTTTGAATTTGCGAGGTTTCTGTTTCACTGGAGAAAAGTTTGGATCTGTGGGCAATCTATGAACTACTATGTCTGTGGAGACCCCAGGCATATCATCATAGGACCATGCAAACACATCTTGGAACAGCTGTCAAAAATTCAATCATCTCTTTTCTTTGGCTCTTGTTCAAATGAACACTGATTTTAACTTCTTTAACTTCTGTCTCAGTGCCAATATTGATAGTTTCTGTTTCTTCCAAGTTAGGCTTGGGTTTTTCTTCGTATTGTTCCAGATTCTTAGATACAGAGTCATAATCTTCTTCGATATCGCTCTCACTCTCATTAACGGTTTGCATTATTTCTGAATTTAGAGAGATATCGAAGTTGAACTTGTCAGTTTCAAACAAAGTGACATCCAAAGGATCATAGACAGTTATTTTCGGCCATCTGAAAATGAAACAAAATATGCAAACATAAATAAATAAACACAAATAGACAACTTTTGAATGAAAACTTGCATTTTCAAAAGAAGATGTTTACAATCATAAGCTAGCATTAGCCTTTGAGCAAAGATAGACAGCATTTCAATATTTTAGACAAAAAAAACTTTCTCGATATAACAAAAGAAATTGAGAATAGTTTCTTTCAAAAGCTAATGCGATAAAGTCAGAGCCTAACACTAAAACAAACTTTGAGAAAGTAATTCATTTCAGGGCTCCATCTAGAAATGAATTTTGAACAAAAGACAATCCCAAATTTACCGAAACTCCCTCCGAACAGGGAGATAATCAGATGTCCAATTGTTCAATGACTCTTTCTCGATTTCCTCAAAGTCAGTAGCATCAGACGATTCTTCTGTACCAGTCATTCCAATGAAAAGACGGCTCATCCCCTCTTCAACATCATAATCCTCATTGCATATTTCAGAAATAACAACCTTGGATGCCCTTGAAAAACTGTGATACAATGGAGGAACATAGAGTGAGACCTGCCTTCCTTCCTTTTCAGCCCTTTTTCTCTCCTTCATCTCCTTCAAATCCTTACCTGTTGGGTGAAAACCAAGCCCAAAGGTATTTTTCTGTTCCATTAGTTGAATAGGTTCCGTAATTCCCTGCAGCATCTTTCCAATACCCTTTCCTGGCCGGTAGTCTGCCCTGATCAGTTCCTTAGCTATCATGATACTCGCATTAGGCAATAAGGGCTCCACAGGTGGCTTTCCTTCCGGAATCCAATTGACAGATACAATATCTGAAGCACGAAATCCCCGATCAAGTGATAGCTTATCCTTCGCCTCTTCAGCATGCCCCCGATTCACCATCATAGTGCAATCATCTTCCGCAAAAATAGTGATCAGTCTATCATCCATAATGAATTTTACCATTTGATGCAGAGATGACGGTACTGATCCAGAAGAATGAATCCACGGCCGCCCTAACAAAACATTGTATATGCCGGAAAAATCCATGACCTGGCAGGTAACCTGATATTGAGCTGGACCCATCTCGAGCACTAAATCAATCTCTCCTATAGTCTCCTTCCTCGAGCCATCGAACCCTCTAACAACGGTCAGTGATTGGCGAACTTGTGACCGTGAATATCCTAGCTTTTGTAGAGTGTTCCATGGGCAGATGTTCAGTGCAGATCCGTTGTCAATCAAAACCCTAGGCAAGTATCTTCCATTGCACCTCACAGAAATGTATAAAGCCTTGTTATGCCCCTTCCCTTCAGGAGTCAATTCATCTTCAGAAAAGGCGATCTGATTAGATGCCAAAACATTCCCTACTATCCCGGCTAGCTTCTCAGTGGGAATGTCCGTGGGAACATGAGACTCATTCAAAACTTTTAAAAGAGCCTCTCGATGCAGCTCAGATGTCAACAAAAGATTTAGAATTGAAATTTGTGCTGGCATGCGGCTCAACTGTTCCACCACTTTGTACTCACTTTTTTTCAAAATCTTCAAGAATTCTTCCGCTTCCTTCTCATCAACTGGCTGTTTAGGGGGTAGTGTGCTCTCTTTTCCTTTTGCTGGAATAACAATCTCTGGTTCTACCATCACTCTCCCCGATCTCAAAATTGCAGAGACATTATTATTCACTTCAGAATTTTCGTAATTCCATGGAACCCTCTGCAAATCCTCAACGAGCATTTGTTCAGGCACATCAATGATTTCTGGTTCTGGAATCTCTAACTCAAACGGCACAACATCTAGGACAAATGGCTGGGCTGATGAGTTGGCGGCAGACAGGACTTCTTTTAACACAACCGGCTCTTTTGGTTGGGTTACAGGTGATGCCAACTTTTCCTGCCAAAATGTCATCCATATACTGACTCATGAAGTCTTTTCTTGACATCGTCATTCTATCTCGCATGTCATCTCTATCAGTAACACCCACCGTCTCTTCAATCGCAACTATCATCTCAGAAGGGTCACCAAGTGTTTCATCTAAAGCAATCATTCCAACAGTAGACCCGTGCTGAGGCAAAGGATTGTTATCCACATTTGGGGCCTGCCCTCTCCCTCTTCTCAATACTATCTCTCCATCGTCAATCATATCTTGAATTTTGTGCTTCAAAGCCCAACAGTTAGCCTGTGGGGTGCCCACGACCTCCCGAATGGTAAGCACAGACGGCTTGGTGATCATAGTCGTGGGGTAACCCGTTAGGAAAAGTTTTCTGAGGTATAGTGCCAATTTTGCCCGCTGCTCTCAGTTGGTCATATATCTGGTCTAGAGGACGACCAAGGGGAGTGAAAGCCCTAGGCCGTCTTTGTGGGGGGTTGGCTGGACCGGTTGTATTTGGGGGCTGATTGGGTGTAGTATAGTTGTTAGGGTAAATAGGTCTCGGGCGGTTTTGCACGGGTGGGCGAAAGTTATTTTGTGTGGGTCGAGGGTTCTGAAACATGGGTTGAGTGTTTGGATAAAATGGTTGGGCATTTACTGGTTGGGCTTGGGTATTGAAAACAGGTTGAGGGTACTGGGGATAAGTAGGTGAGGGATGTGCCAACTGAGGGAATCGTGGGTATTGAGAATGGTAATTTGGCTTGTTTTGGAACCTGGGGTTGAAATTTGGGCCTTGATTTATCACAAAAGATATTTCTTCTTCTCTTTTCTCAGGCTTTTTCCCAATTGCTTTCTTCAGATTATTGCCATTTTGCAACGATTCAACTTGCAACTTCACAGCAGCCATGTCTACTACCTTTCCCTTCTTCACCCCTCTCTCAATAGCTTCTGCTTGCTCAATAACCTGGGCGAAGGTCTTTCCAATTGAGCCTACGATGGCCTGGTAGTAAGGTGGGTCTTGGGCATCGATAAATAATTTTACCATTTCGTTCTCATCAATTGGCGGATTTACTTTAGCTGCCACACTCCGCCAACGCTGCCCATAAGCTACATAACTTTCTGAGGGCTTTTTCTTCAATTCTACCAGTGAGAATCTATCCGGCACCAAATCACAGTTGAACTCATACTGTTTGATAAATGCTCGGGAGAGGTCGGTCCAGTTTCGGATCTTTGAAAAATCCAACTTCAAATACCATTCTAATGCATCCTTCTCCAAACTCTCTCCAAATAGCCTCATCGGCAATTTCTCATCCCCGGTCGGCTTGCCCAACTTGTTGCAGAACATCTTAAGGTGCACAACAGGGTCGCCAGCACCGTTGTATTTAGAAAATTCTGGCACCTTAAACTTTGGAGGCAGTTGAGTATCAGGGAACATACAGAAATCATCGTAATTCAAACCGCCGTACCGATCCAATCCCTGGCTCTCTCTGATGAAATCATCGAATCTCTCCAATCTTCGCAACAGGGCCTTTTCTGTCATGCCTGGATTCTCATCCCTGTTATACGGCTCCACATCCACTCCTACTTGATACCCCGGGTCTAGCACAAATTGATGTGTGTTGAGGTTCGGTAGTGGTTGAGTGTTCAGAGGGAAATGGTTGGCTTGTTGTGCATATTGTGGTTGGTTCAGAGTGTTTTGGGTGTGTCTAGGACTGGGTGGGATTGGAACAGTCATTTGAGGGTTTTGAGTGTTTGGGGGTGGAGGAGCCATCTGAGTATTTTGGGTATTGAGGAGTGGGGTTTGTACTGGAATAGCTGAGACATTGTTATTCGCATCCGGGGCATTTCCGCTCACATCAGATTGGGATTGTGGAGGTTCTCGAATGACCGGTGCAGCAGAAGTAGAGCCGTTGTTGTTCATGTTACTGATGAAGTGGGCAATGATCTGACTATGGGAAGACACTTCATGAGTCATATTATTCATCTTGGCCAACATTTCATCCATCTGAGCCCTCAACGCCGTTAACTCTGAAGACTGATTCCCGGCAGGTCCCTCGAATGATTCAGTGGGAGCACTCATGTTTATATGTAGCTGTCTAGTACGGGACCGTGTACGAATGGGGCTTCGGTGAAAAGAAGCTATGTTTTACAAGTACCTGAAATGTACACCAGAAAGAAGAAAGGTTTAGTCGCCCCATCGTCATTGTCACTGTCAATTTTATTATCACAAAGAAAAAGGAAAAGATTAAAGTTAGTAAGTATATAAATAATTCGGTGCATGTCCTAGGAGGTGCCCTTATTATGCCAAGGGTAGGCCTAATCATGAAATGCAATCCTTTAGGGTGAGACCCCCCTTCAGTATTGGAGTGAGAAGCATTTCAGTTTGGTAATTTAGCCAATGTTCATTCCACTTGATCATTAAAAGAAAATACTCCACTACTTTTACAGCCAGTCAGACATAGTGAAGCAAAATAGTACATCATTCGGTCAACTCTCCTATACAATCTAAGACTCTCTTCAGTTGGTCCTCTAGGCGTTGAGCTTTGCTGCGATCTGGCTCCCAAGAGTATCTGTTCATCGTGTGATTGATGTTATCTTTCAGCTCCAAACATTTCCTCTTCTTTTCTCGTAGTTCTTGTTTCGCTTCTGTGTAAAGTTGCTTGACAGATTCATATGCTTCCTTGTTCTTTTCAGAATTCTGCTCTGCTTGTATTAGTTCACGATCTTTCATTTCTAACAGGGTTCTTAATCGAGCAATCTCTTCAGCAGGATCAATGACAACTTGTCTTGTTGAAGTATTTTGATTGTTGAG
Source organism: Mitragyna speciosa (assembly GCA_024721245.1). Taxonomy (NCBI): domain Eukaryota; kingdom Viridiplantae; phylum Streptophyta; class Magnoliopsida; order Gentianales; family Rubiaceae; genus Mitragyna; species Mitragyna speciosa. The sequence continues at coordinate 26,961,856 of CM045561.1, forward strand.
CCACATCTCATACTGCGGAGTGGTAACAGGAGTAACCCTGTTTTTTGCATCGAACGGTAAGTTTTGGTCTGTACACTGGCTTTCCCATGCTTTCATCAGCTCTGATCTTCTAGGAATCTCAGTGGGACAGTTTCCTTTGTCAAAGATAATGAGAAAGTCTGATAAATCAGGTGTCGGCGGTAATCCTTGGATACGCCCTAACTGTCGAAGAAATCTTTTCGGAGTGTAAGCGGCAATGCCCTGAGTCCCTAGTAGCGGTATGAAATCGGCCAACTTAGTACGGAGAGCAGCTTTGATGCAGTCTGTCCAATCCAGAACCCATCGAATCCTTCGATCAGGTATCGTCATCAAAAGTCTAGACATTCTAAAGCTGTCCTCATCGAGCTATTTCCTTCCACCCTTTTGTGATGCGTGACTATCCAGTTGTATCCGATCAATGGCAAACTGTTGGGAATAGCCGAGTGACTCTTGAAGTGTTCCATGGCCCAAATGTGTAAGATCCTGTTGGATGCATGAAAGAAATTGGTTTTCCTTTGGCAATTGGTGCAGGCAGTGAATATATCGGCTAACACAGTT